>JAQIWA010001530.1:0-17839 GCA_034693305.1 Eueremaeus valkanovi | reverse complement strand
TCTCTGAAAACATGTGTTTTATGTTTACTTAACAATAGTTTAGACAAAACTAAGCGATAATAACGACATCTAAAGTGCATTCAAACCAAGCATTTAATCACCTGATAATTTTTCAAATCATTCATTCAATTATCACTTGTTCAGCATTGTTTGCAAAAAATAATAGCGGTAATAAAAACTTTTTATTTTCAAAAAACAATTTATTGAATAAATTCAGAAAACATTTCATTCATTAGATTTCAAATACAATTCATTGCAATTAAAATGCATTCAAAAAGCATTCAAACAATTAATTCAAAAACAAATGTTTTTTTCATTCAATAAAATATTATTTAAAATTGTTTTAAAATTCTTTAAACTATTTATTCTATTACTGGCATTGACTTCATAGGAGACATGAGATCCCCGGGTCGGTCATCGATGCTCTGAACAGAATAGACATAAAATAGTTAATACAACAGTCAGTAATCCCTTTGCCTTCCATTCCCTTCACTTACCCGTCGTTTGATTGACTCTAAAATCCCGCATATATTCCGATACGTTCCGGGACTGACGTGTTTGCGAAGCAGTTTCTCAAACGCGTTGTGAGTCATAAGCACTGAAAATATCTTTCGCCCGAAATATCTGGTATGGGGTGACCCGTCCTGTACGAACCGGGCCGCCGCCGGCAGCAGGTGCTCACATATATCCCGGGGCCCTAGCAGACACTTAATTGAACCCATTTTGTCGACCAGAATGGATAGGAATTGAGCGCAGGTTTTGCGCACATATGTGTTCCGGTGACTGAATAGAGATAGGAATAGGAGTAGAATTTTGATCAAAGAATCAGAGTTTGTGTTAAATATGTTTGAATAGAATTGGTTTCAATTCAGACTTGTTTTGTTTGCATTTAATTTTGTCCCAGGAGTGTAGGCCTAATCGAAATAAATTATAAATTAAAATAACCTAGTTTATAGTGCATTCCACAGACAGAGTATTATGGCTTTGCACTGAAGCGTCATTTCGGGGATGAATCTTTACCAAGATAGTACAAATGTACAGATTAGTAGTCTCATCCTGGAAATGGCGCTTCAGTGCAAACCCCAAATACTCTGTGGAATGCACAGCTAGTATACTTGGTAAAAATATATCACCTTTCTAACACTGCCATTAGAATCATTTTGACTATCAATTTGTAAAAATTCATTACTTTTTAAAAGCAATAGAATTGATAACATTTTCAATATAAATTATGTCAACAATTGATTCAATCCCTGGAAGTCATGTCTGAGTCGTTGTAATACAAAATCAATGTCTGACTTCTGAGTGAGTAATGAAAAGAGTCTTAAAATCGTTCAACCTAGGCGTGTATAGTAGACTGGCGCCAATAGAATAAGAAAAAGGGGTTTATTTGTTTAATAAATTTTTAGTTAATAGCCTTTTTTCTAATGGCACCGGACTGCTATACACGGCTAGGCTGAACAGATTTTCAGACTCTTGTAATGAATGTAGTAATGGATGCAATACTTGGATCCGTTTTGGATGAGCGCGAGTGCGGCTCTGGTTTGTGGCATCTCTTCAATGCAGTTGATTAGCGCGCGTTCAATGTCTTCGCGCATAAACACAACATTTTCGCCCGATTTGTGCAGAAGAGAACTGACCATTGGGTCCATTTCCGGCTCGATTTGGGTCTTGAGTTTAGCGAACAGTTCACCCAAAGTAAAAATGGCGGACCGGCTGACTGTCGAACGCAAGTTCTTCACCTCGAATATGAGCGCCGACACGATCTGGTGCTGGTCTTTGAGAAGTGTGTGCGCGTGGAATGTGGCCAAACGGGTCACCGCTAACATGCCCTCCACCTTGGTTGTCCTACAGTGCGGGGACAGAAATCATGAAAAATGATGAAAAATAATTGATTAAATTAAAATAAAATTTAATGAGCATGGTCAAATAGTGTATGTGTTCAGTATCCCAGAGTTATATTCGAATAGTTGAGTAATGAGTTCATATAAAATATATTTTAATTTTTATTACAGTTCGCATATAGTGAACCATAAGAAATAAGCAAAATATTAACTGTATAATTTTTGCATAGAAATAGATTATCTTTTTCTACAGTGTTCACCAATTGATCAGGGTTAATTTGTGTGATAAATGTATATAAAACAGACTCATTATTGTATTACAGTTTAGGAAAAAATATTTGAAAAACTTTTTCAGATTTACGGTAAATATTTCAAATAATAAAATTGATCTTGATACTTCTAAATAAATAGCTTATGAAAAGTAAAATAAATGTGCATGATAGTTTATGTTAACTTTGCTGATATTATTAAAATAACTATTCCTATTAGAGTCTCGACCCATTATGACCAAGTATACTTTTAAAAATATATTCGTATATAACTAATTAATTACTAGATTACAGTTTAGAAATATCACCAGGATAAAAAACTATATAGCTCATGGAAGAAACTGTCCAAAAATAATGAAGGATATAATGAAATGAAAAGTGATCTTGGTGTTTGAAAATAAAAGTATGCTTTTGCAAAAGTAAAAGTTACCAAGCATCATCGTGCAGAGCCATGAGCGCCGCCTTCACCGCCTCCTGTGGGTTCTCGAACGGACCTTCCGTTTTGGCCACATTCACCAAAATGTGCCGGATATTAGCGTTGGCCGGTATGGCAGGCGTCGTCTTGATATAGATCTGTTGGGGCAGTCGTGACAGTCGGCGCCTGTTCTGCGGCGACTGACTTCTGGACTGTCGGCCCAACGGTTGCGCTCTTTTACGTCTGGTTTGCGGTGTTTTCGACGTCTCCTTCACTGCTCTCTTCGCCGGACTTTTATCACTGATTTTCATGTTTTCCTTCAATACGTCTTTCGATTCGTTAATCTCTTCAGACGTTTCCGAACTCAAAGTCTCGTCTTTTTGTGTCGAGACGTCCAGTCGTTCGATGGACTGAAGAGAAGACAATCAAAGGATTAGTTCATTGGCAGAAGAATTGGCCAAAAGTTCTTACTATTGATTGTCTTCGGTTCAACTCAAGCGGTTCGCCCACTGATGAAGAGCGCCTGTGGTGTAGTGGTGTCGCCTCCTGTACACTGAGCGCAGGCGGTTCACTGGTTGGCCCATTCGGTCGACTCTCACACCTGTTCTCATCACTGGTTTCCTTGAGTTCATTGACCTCATTGTCACGAATGGGCTGCGAATGCGACGAACCGTTTGGTAAGGGATGTCCTGATTGAGTATCACAGCAGCTCTGGGATGGTTGGGGTTGGGATGAAGAGCCCATTTCCTGGGTCTGAGTCCGTACGTGGTTTGGAGTGGGTTTGTCGTCCGTTTTGGTTGAGGATAAGTGACTGACAGAACGGGTTGGCGTTAATCTGATTGGGTATTAGAGAACAGGTATTAGAGAACAGAAGCACAGAATAAATGCAGAATTTTTTGTCTGATATGTAAACACATTAATAGACAGAATATATCGATTAAAGCATAAAAATCAATGCAATTGTTTGTGCTTTGAATCGAGAATAGAGTGAATGAAACGAAAAAAAAAAATAATAAATAATAGCATTCATTAAAAGTCATTAAATTTATTAATTAATTAATATTTAATGAATACTAGGAATGAATTGACTGACAGTTGGAGTGAAAAACGTGACAACAATTTCACTGCAAACCCATAGTTGGGGTCAAAAGACTTACTCAGAGTTTTCGATGTCTTTCGGTATGTATTCGTGACTACTCTTCAGTGCATTAATATTTTGGTTGCCTCTGAAGTCCAGATCCGTTTGTGTTTCCATATTCTGTTCCATCCCTTCCCTACTCTCCTCTCTGTTCTCGCTTTCGATCTGTTCTTCACTTCTGAACTCATTTTCCATTTGCGGTCCAATCGATGGCAAAGACATCGATCGCTCCAATGGTTGTTCGAATGGAATCAATTCCATCTGAAGATAACATAAGATAAAGTCATCCCTGGTCTCCAATAAAAAGTAATCCCGAGCCAAATAATCCCTGGCCTAACCCCCCCTATTGACTGACCTGTTCGTGTGATGAAGACATTGCTGGCGGGAAGTACTGGACGTCTGCGGATGCGGTCGACGGCGCAGACGAGGACTGTTGTGGCGATTGGCGGTTCAAGTCGTCTGCAGTGATGTCTTGTGCGGACACAAACGTGCCGTGACTTAAGGGCAGATGGATTTCGCTCTGCCGGCGCTGATGTATAGGATTGAAGCCATGGATCTGAGACTGAAAGCCGTTTTCTATTTGTTGTGCTTTTGTGCGAAAAATATTGAAAATAATTATTAATTTGAATTATAAATGTCTTTATACTTAATTTATCTTGATCAGGTGCTCTAGAGCACCTGTATCAAATGCTGGAATCAGTTTAGTTAATGTACTTTTTATTGTCACTCATTAGAGCCGTAATTGTTTTGAAACGAAAAAAAACATTTCATTTATTTGTTTCTGAATTCATATTAATTTCTTTTTTGTTTTGCAATTCTGTTCTGCAATCTGTTTCGTAACTTATTTTATGCGAAAATAACATTTTATTTCAGTGCTTATATGACCAGGCTATACATGTTCATCAAATCTAACTAGTTAATTAGCTGGCTTATTCAGAAAATTAATTAAATATCTAATAAATTGCTAATAAAATTCATTATTTAATTAAAAAAAACTTTGATTATGTACTGGATACTTTTCATGATCTTAAACCAGGTTATAACCCTGGCTCTCCCTATTTCCATACTTATTATTCTAATTTCATATTCATGTCATACAAATTGATATATTTTATTGTGTTTTTCCATTAATTAATTTTGTTTACATATTTGGTATGAATTTTCTTATATTAAAATTTTTTTTTCTGTTTTATATGAAAAATATATTATTTTTTTTACTCTAATTATAATTTATTACACAATATATCGATTTGTCTCAACTGTATGACCGAATGGCAAATAAATGTTTGAATAATAATATATTGTTTTTCAATACAAGAAAGTCATAGAAAAAAAAGAGAAATAAAAAACTGATAGAAAAGCGAATTAATTGATAGAAAAAGTATTATATTTTTTCATATATTTTATTATAATTTTGTTTCAGTCAATAACTTCAACCAACAAAAAAAAGTTATGCAAAAAAATATATTCAGTATTTGTGTTGCTATGACGACAATCACAAATCCGGATGTATAGTACGTGCGCTCAACCACACTCTGATTAACAGCACCCGACTATATGAGAGACTACAGAATATTAATGCAGACAATCATTATTTCAATGGAAAATATTAAACACAGAATTGAATTCTAAATGTGTTTATCATTTCTATTAAGCAATATATCTATAGATAAAAAAGTATAGCTATTTGTCGACAGAATTTACAGATTCACACAAAATACTTGAATACACTATACGTTTGAATCCCTTTCCCCGATCGCACACTATATACTCAATATAAATGAATAATTGATTTTTCATTAACAGCAGAAAAAAATATTACTCATCTATACTGGAAAATAATTTTAATCAGTGTATAATTTAATGGGACCGGTAGGGACAGTCAGATTTGTCGATTGACAAATGATAGATCGACAGGAATTTAATCAAAAAAAATTTTCGTTTCATATAAATAGTATCAGAAAAAGCATACGAAAAGAAAAAATATGTATTAAAACACAAATATTTAATACTATTTGTAAATAATGAAAATAAAAGTCGCATTAAATTTCATGAGAATTGCCTGTAATTTAAGGTCATTTAATGGGTGTTTCCTTTGCCTATCATTATTAGGCAATACTGACTATTAAAGTCTCGATAATTGCTTCTGTAAACGAAAATAATATAAACTATAAAAACATATAGAAATCGCAATAAAAGCTAATATTAATAAAAAAAAATATTTAATTTTCGCCGAAAAATACAATTAATTCAAACAATATGTGAATTAATTTAAAACAGAAATCAATTATAAATTGTTAATAAATATTAAAATAGTATTATATTTAGACTTAATGAATAGAATACCAGAATATTCTGTTGAAAGGAGCAAGAGTAATTTTGTATATCATGAGGGAAAGTGTGCTTTAAGGGGACAAAAGAGTGAGGTTTGTGTATTATGAGGGAAAGTGTGCTTTAAGGGGACAAAACATACCTTTAAAGAAAGCGAACGGAAAACATCGCGTGAAGTACTGCTTATAAGAGCTCTTATTATCAGTACATCTATTAATAGATAGTTGATTGCAATTATTGCCAATAGTTTGCAAAACAATATTATCTTTTATCGATTGTTTGCTCTTATTTTTCATTTATCTATAACTATATAATAATTAAAAAATGTTTTCTTTGTTTAATAAAAAAAGACTTTTTGTCAAACATAACATAATATGTCTATAAATGACTTGAAATCGTCATTAAGTTTGTTGGAGTATATACTGTATATGTATGTGAGAGCAGACAGCGGTAGTCAGTCCCAGAGCACAGGTAGCTAATGATAATCGGAACACCATATTAGCATTGCGAGCATGTTATCTGACTATTGGGGTCACAAATCTCATACCGTTTTTACGATACAATTCCCCTCTGTTTTGAGTTATAGTCATATTTAGTTAGAGAGCAAAGACTATGCAATCAATTATTGAGAAGAGTTTACGCATTCATACAATCAAATCCTGTTTATACGTACAGACAATGAGAACAATGAGATAAAAAGGCATAAAATAATTATTGGCTTTAAATTCAAAACAAATTATATTCATTAATATGATTAATACGTTTTTGATAATTACATAATTATTTCCTTAAAAAATGAATTATTTTTTCTCTACTCATAAATATTGTATTTAATTATTCGTTATTCCGATTCATATTATTAGCAATTATTTTGTGTGAATAGACTGTAATTTTTTTAGGCCTTTAATTATGCAATAGTATAGTCACACAAATGGGGTCTAATCTCTCAGTAATAGCGAAGCGTTTCATACAATCAATAATATTCTAAACATATTTTGTATTCATTTTTAGAGCAAATCCTTTCATTAGAGTCCGAAAGAGTGATCAATAAGTCGTTGACATTTGTACTCAATTCGGGCCACAAATAAAAGTTAACATAAAATAATCGAAACTTTTTTCTTTACAATTTAACTAATAGAGAGATAAGGATTCGTATGACTCCATACCTATGTCCGAGTCTGTGCCACAGAGAACCGCTTCGGCCAACTGGTTCCGGAATCGGCTGAAGTACTGGCGCCAGACTTCCAGGTCTTACGAAACAATGAAAAACACAATTATTTAGACTCATATATAAAGGCAAACACAGGTATCACTCACTCGACTCTCTACTCAACTCACTCTCACGTCTGTCCTCTAACCCATTCATGTCATCCGAGTTGAATGACTCGCCCCGGAAGGTATCCAATAGAGGTCTGTCCAACATTGGACTTCTACTTATAGTCTCCGGCATTACATTGTCGTCCGTCTGACCCGTACTCAACAGGTGCTCGATATTGGTCTCAGCGATACTTTTCCTTCGACTCATATCCACTTCCAGTATCTCCTCACTGTCCATACCCAACAGGCCAGACATCACAGGCATAGTTGTCGGCGGAATCGTCACAATAGTGCTCCGGCGCCTATCGAACGGAATACTGCCTAAGGGTATACCCGAGAGCTGGCCGTTGGACACCTTTCTGTTGGTCAGCGGCAGTGTTTTAGGAGGCGTTCCGCCGGTCGATGTGGGTGTGGCCAGCATGACCCATTCCAGGTCGGCGTCTGTGCTGGATGTAAACCAGCCGGTAAAGTGTTGTGGGTTAAGCACATAGCGTATGGTTCCGTCAGCCGCACACCTGGGCAGTGCTCGACGCGCCAGACGGGCCTGGAGTGCAGACACCTGACCCACAAACATATGTCTATTAGTTATGACTTTTTTGTCTCAATTTATTTGATTGAAAAAAATAGTTTTGTTTTTGTTTTAATATTCAATGACTCGATTAGTATTCAATGGATATAACACTCAATATATCTATGAATTCTAAGTAATAAAAGAGAAAAATATTTTTCATATTATATGCAATAGAATTGGAAAATGAGTGTAAAATATATGGCTGAATCACTTTAATCTTGATAAATTATTTATGGCACTAATTAGCTATGCTTTGAAATTATATGTGATTTCATAGTTATGTGAAAATTATTGCGACTATAGAATGACTAATCGGTGTAATTTTTATAATTATTTTTGGAGGATTAATTAAATTAAGTGGTCTAGCTCAGTTTTGAAACTGCAATTGATATAATATATGGAATGCTGGTCTTAATATAAATAGAGTTGTTTTATGTCTGGAGTATTTGCTGGCTCATCAACAATAAATATGAACTACTACAAAATTGAGTTATATTTTTTATTTATTATCACAAATTAATTATGCCTGATGATTTTTAATAAAAATTATATCGAATTTTGAAGTGGTTCAAATTTATTGCTTGATCAGACAGGTGAAAATATTCCAAAATTATATAACACCTCTATTTATATTAAGGCCAGTATTCCATATACTTTATCAAATTACAGTTTCAAAACTGTGCTAGGCCACTTAATTTAATTAAGCTTACTGGATAATTATAAAAATTATATAGATGCAATAATGGTCATGCAATATTAGTCTTGATGATTTTTTTTATCTTGATAGACAACAATCCAGACAAAAGCAAATTTAAAATATAGTCAAGATTTTTGGCTTTTACTTACACGCTATCAAAATAACGATCCAGCACAATTAACAGGATAAAAAGAAGGGTCACTTATTCCTAGATTTTTAAATGATTTTAAATTTTTTTACTCATTTTCAGAACATCCAGTATAGTTTTCTAAATGTTAGTGTAAAATGATTCTGGCCTATAGAGTGGTTATACTATATTTTAGTGTTTCATTAAATCATCAAACTATCAAGGTAAAACTTTAATTACTATAATATAGATTTTAATTAATCTAATAATAATACAATTTATGGGAAAATAATTACAAACACTTAAAATGCAATTAAGAAATAAATAGAGAAAATCAATACAAACAGTAATAGAAATAGTTTAGGAATAGGATTAGTAAAACATTAAAATCAATAACAATTAAAAACATAACTGAGCCTGATCATAAAAATGACCAACATCTTTCAAGACTGACAAACCCGCTTATTGTAGACTCAGATAACTCGGATTACTTTTAAATTCATAATTAATGCAATGTTTTATAACAAACGCCTAAACAGTAAACGAATTAAAGCCTAAATCACTTCAGTTTTAACCGTTTTTACCCCAAAATACACCCACTTATGACATGAACCGGAACAAAAAAAATTTATACCCGACTATACGCCCACTCAACTGCCCCTTATCAATTAATTTGATAACATACCAGTCCATCGCATTCACAGCTGTTCTCTATGGCATCGGCTGCTGACATAAGTGGCGCCAATTTGTGCGGACCTAACGCTTGTGCCAACACAGCCATACACTCGAGTGCGGCCAAGCGGACCATTCGCCTGTTGTCGGTGAGCATCGGGGCCACATTGAAGCAGAGCTTCGCTAAATTGAATTCAGTTCTGGGGAACGTAAGCACAGCTGCGGTCACTCTATTGATCGTCTCTTCCCTTATCTTCGGATTCTTCGACGGCTTCTGTGACAGCAATATATCGAGCATTTCTTGCGGCGCAAACGTATACATCAATTGGTGCATCACTTTTATCACTGAGTCCCTGATCACTGTTCTCTGGTCACCTGGGACAGTGCGAACAAGGTTATAATTGAATATTCAGTCTAATCTATCAAGTTTTTCATTATTCTATTTAAGGCTTGTTTTATAATATAATATAGTTATGTATACATAGAGTACTATAGTTATCTAGCTAATATTAAAATATGAGGCAGGTAAAACTTTGTAATAATTTACAGGGTTAGCTTGAATAAATATCAAATATCCACATACTTTTAGTCTAATTAATCTATAGGAAGTGCAGTATAATTAAATTAGCCTGGCTTAATTCGAGCTGACCTTTCAAAATAAAATAAGCAAGGCTCTTCTCAATCAAACCTAGTGCATATTTTCAAATGATCAAGCTAATAGAACTAGCTATAAATACAGTAGAATAAAACATCTTAACGGAAAAGGAATATTAAGCGAATTTTTTTGAACAGAGGACTACACAACTCAACAACTCAGAACACTGAAGTGAGAACACTCAACACCTGGCTCAAATGTATCCTTGCTCTTTTTACTTTATAGGCCGTTATAATGGGCAACCAATTCTCACGACTCACCCAAACGTTTGGCTAAAATACAGACAATAGTCGACATAAATGGAGTCATAGATGTCTTGAGCCGTTCGACAAGTATTTCAATGATATCGAGCGCCGAAAGCGTGACTTTGAAGTTGTTTTGCTCCAACAGCTGTCCGGACACGAACTCAATGAGAAAGGCGTCCATAAAAGGCAATACTTGTGCCAATCGTTTCATCGGCGCGTCTCTAACCACAGCCAACACCGACTGAATTGCGTCCAATTTCTGCTCTGTTTTGTTGGACATCGACTGATATATGAGTGAGTGCGGGAACAGACCGTACTTCAGGAGCGGATTATATGTATTCTCATCCGATTCCGACGTTTCCACTGTTTCTTCGCTTATTTGCTGTTTAGCCAAAGCGCGTGTATTTCGTGTATTGCCCGGACTTATAATGCTTTCCATAGGAATGGGGTCTTCCCTAATGGTAACGGATTTTCTTTTGTCGAAAATCGGCTCCAAAAGTGACTCCTTCTGGGCCTGAGGTTTGTCTGCATTCTTCATGATCTCGTCTGATGAGAGATAAGATATGTTATCGGCTTTTGATTAGAAATTATTCAAAAACTTAATTATTTTTTGTTTTGTTAGTATTTTATATATAATTCGCTATAATTTTATCAAATATTCTGATCTATGAATATATTTGTTGTTAATTAACGAAATAATTCATTAATAAATATTTATTTTTATTCATTATACTAATTATATTATGTACTGTACAGGGATGCTATGTGTGGTATACAGGGTGGCCCACAATTAGGCACAAACTTGTGAGTAATTAATCACAAAAATATTGTGAATAATATTTTGAGCCAAAAGTTTTTGGTTCTGTACTATATTTTGTAGTGTTTTGTTGGAAAATATTGTGCGAATTTCGTTTTGATTAATTAGTTAAATGTTCCAGTTTGTCAGTTAAGCTTGATGAATATTTGGGCATTGCCCCCTTACTCATTTTTATTAAAAAATATACCTTGTTTCTTTTATCAAAATCTATTCAATAAACTTATTCTTTATTCTAACCAAAAATTTTGAAAAATTCAATTGAGTTTAGCGTTCATTTCTAAAAAGAACTGGCTAACCCTAACTTGGTCATCTATATCTGGAATCTAGGTCTATTAGATTGTAATTCAGGTTAAATTAAGAATAAATTCTAAGCGCGTTATAACCAATAGATTTGATATAATATTTTTTATACGATTAATACAAATCAAATATCAATACAACAGAGGAATAGAAATAGAAAAGCAATCATAAAAAGCACTGATTATTAGTCAAATTGCGTGCAAAACCTATGGAGACTATACTGTATTGTATACCGAAAGGCAATAAAAAATATTCATTAAATGGCCTAAAAATAAATTCATTTATTTGTAGCGAAACTAATACTGAGTTTTCAGCAAAAAAATTTTCATATAATAAATTCAATTTAATAGCCAGCTATACACACAGGGAGGGGCAGGGTTAAAAGACACTGGAAAGCCAATAGATGACAGGCCAGTTCATATGAGGTGCAACATTAGTGCCTGGCAACTTTTAACTTGAAGCTAAAAGTTACCAAGCAAAAATGTTGCCCATCATATGGACTGCCCTATCATCTACTGACCATCCAGAAGCTTCAAACCCTTCCCCTCCCTTGGCTAGAAGCTAGGTTACTTTTAAGAAAAAATCGGATCCATTCCTACCTGTGTTTGACTCTGCGGTCGGATTCCTCGACAGAACACTAGTATAGAGCTGTTGGGCCTCTTTGTCGATCCGATCCAAATAGCGCTCGAAGGAGTCGTTGCCCACAATAGCGTGCAGTCTCTGCATCGCCAGAAAGACCGGATAGAATAGGTTGGTGTCGGCGCTGACCAGTAAGTGACCCAACGTATGCACCAATAAAAATAGGTTCTCGTGCGAGAACTCGTCCGTAAACAGTAGGGGCAGTGAAATGACACAACCCTTCTGTGTCTGTGCGTCTCTCGACTCCAATCCGAACTGAATTATTGTTTTCAAACATTTTTGTAAATTATTTGTGTATCGCATATACACGTGCAGTAGGCGCAGGGCCGCTCGCCGTACGTCTGCACTGTCGTGACCTAAGGTCAAGGTATGGCATGAAATATAACGATTCGATTAATATAAGTGAAAATTAATTGGTTTTTATACTTATTTTTTTTGTGCTTTTATAGTATAAATGATTGTATTATATGTTATAACGTATTGATTGATAACTATTTTGTGTGACTTATGCTATAAGTTATGTTTACATACGTATAACGACTACTACTTAAGTATTAAGTCTGAAAGTCAAGTGAAAATCGATTTTCTTCTTCTTATTTCTGACTATTATTTGAATAATTATTTTTTTTTATTTCAATTTTTATTTTATTTTATTTTAGATTAATTGTAAAATAGATTAGTTATGCGGAGAAATTCACTCATTTTTTTACATTAATTGCTGTAATATTTATGGTTATAATTATTAATCAATTTTTTTGTATAAAATTTTAATTATTATGAATATTAAGCACATTTTTTGAATTATTTTACTACGGGTACATTTTTTTTAACTACAATTAATTTAAGAATAATTTTTTGTTTGTTTCTAACAATTGAAGAATGATTTGAATAAAAATATTATTAATTAACAAAAAATTTTATTTGAAATCCGATTCTAATAAACAGTTTATTTCAAGAATTAATTTCAATACTTATAGATCGATAGCTCATTAAATACTCAAAGCTAAGCAACAATATCCTTGGTTATACTTCAAGATAGACAACCGGCTAATGATTTTTCTAATGTAAATATTATTCGTAAATAAAAATAAACTTCAAGTTTAATGAATTGTTTGGTAAAGAAATAATAAAAATAAATATAAATAAAACTATAAATAAATACTAAAAGCCGGAAAAATTATACGTAGATCAAACATTTAAAAAACAAATCACCCTAGATAACATATTTCTAAAGGTTAATTACTTGGTATCTATTTTCAATGATCTTGGTTAAAGTTGAAAATAAGACTAAAATAAAAACTTTTCTAAACTGTAATTTTAAAATGAGTTTTTTTATATGTATTTATTTATCAAATTGTCCCTCATCAATTCGGTGAAAACAGTGAACCGTATTATTCTTACCTATTTAAATGATCAAGCATTAATTCATAGTTTTATTTTTTTCATTCTGTGAACATCTTATGAAAAAAACTAAACAATTAATTAAGAGATAAAAGCCGTCGATATATACAGATTGTATTCATGAATATTCATTAGTTAATTCATACGGGTATAATGATAAGCATTTTTTTCTGCTGGATGTTTATTATCAACAAAAATATTCAATACTTATTATAACAAAAATAATATCGAAAACAATTTTCCTATAATTAAGAAAACATTTTTAAAAATAAAATTTAATTATATTTTCTATTCATAACACAGTATTCCAGTGCCAGTCACTTGAACTAGTACAGGATCAAGCTAATACATGTCTCACAATATGTATGTGAAAGTTCATTTTGAAATATCACTCAATAAAATTGAAATATATTTCCATAAAAAATATTGATTTTATAATTAAATATAAAAAAAACTGAAAAAAAACAAATTCAATATATCATTAAAACTCACCCAAAAAGGGCACGACTTGTGGCAGAATCAGAGCCAGACATGTGTCCAGATTGTGGCCAATACCGGGAATAACATCTACGACAAGCCATAAGCACTCACAGAGTACTTTCGGCCGACGGTCTTCAGCGATAATCTCCTGAATCGTATCGAAACACTGTTTCTGACAAATGACAGGCAAAACATTAGACGACCTTTTGATCAGTTTTCTCAACGCTTTCAAAGTATCGAAACGTTTCGGCGGCGGCACTGTCTGCAAGTGACGGATCAGAGACGAGATCTCATGTGTGGACACGTTCAGTGTCGACCCGAACAGGTCCGGCTCCGAGTGCTTGAACTGGACAGTGCTCTGATAATAGTCATAGTCCTCCATAGCTTAGCTGAACATCACTTAACAGTCGGCGAACATTAGAGACAATATTCCTGTGAAATACAGAACGACTTAAACGTATGGATAGACTGTATGACTGACACAAATACACTTTACTGATCAGTATTTCATATTTTTTTTGTGGCAAAACTTTTTTTTAAATATGCTTTTCGTTCACTATCTGACTGCCTGTGTGTTTGTTCTCTCTCTGTTTGTATCGCTTTAATTGTAAGGAATATTCTGTAGCTATGGTTATGAGTGCCAGACCTCAGTTCAAAACATTGTGTGTGTGCTTAGCGTTTAGAACGCACTGTACCTATTAGTGCACTGGCATTACTAATAGCACTGGTACTATGCAGACTATTGCCTAACTGTGTCCGCCATCAGATATGATAACAGGTCTGACTTTAAAACGCTTTTAATACAAATATTATATATTTTTTTTCATTATTTCATTTCAGGCATGAATTCAATTAAGAATTTTCTTTTTAATGACTTTTTTCGCTTAATTGTTAATATGTTATAATTTTTTAGTTTAATTACGTATGTAATTAAGTATTCGGCTCAATTTTAAATAGCAGAGATGCCGAAGGTCATTGCTACTACGTAGGCAATTTAGCTAATTGTCCTCGCTAATTTAACTGGGGGATTAAGCATTCAAGTGTGTAAACAAGCTAGAGTTTAGAAGATATTCATATGCTAGGACTTTTTTAATTACTTGATGTTAATTGGAAGTAGACCATTTTAATGATTATTTAGCAAGTTCACTTTCAGCATCACTGGTAAACACAAATATATTACTTATAAATAGATTTTTGGCTATAATTTCGCTACAGTTTTAAGTGCTATAAAGGGATCGTCTTTTGGGACTCAAATGAAATTTTAATTAGAATTTCGACAAAAAATATGTCACATATTATTTGAATTAAGCCTTAATTAGATTTTCTATCAATTGTTTCGCTCATTTTACAGATCGAGTAGTGACGGGTAGAGACAGTCCACTGTTCAGAGACCGAGAGCATCGGTTCAATTGCACGAAATGGACTTTATTTACGTATTGTTTACTAGCAATCAATGGCTCAACTATTCTGCAGATCATTATTATTCAATTGCTTATAACAACTGATGTGGTAATCATTTCAAACTTAACTAGATCATTTCACACTAATTACCCATTGAATAATAGTGGGCAAAAAATGGACCCAGTAGCTCGTTCAGTGGGGGTACTCTTTAGCGAAGTGATGACCCAGATTAAATTACTAAGCATTTAAGTGGTTATGCGCATGTCCAAGCGCATGCGCAAGGACATATTTAAATCTAATTTTAACTGGATTAATTTTAATTTTACCCAGTTATGTTTATCTGAAGTTTGCAAACTTCCCCTTAATTATGATTATTCCTTGAATAATACTTATAACCAGTTTATTCCATGATTAGCATAAGTGGCCAATTCTGCTGATGTCAGGCCTGCTGCTGCTCTTCTACAACCTGGCTATGTTTGCCACTTATCACCACATCTACTGTCTGTCCATAACATTCGCAATTTTTATCTTTATATCAACGATAGCCTCAATTATTATCGCAAGTCTAATAACACCTCTCTATTGGATAATAGCGGCCGTCAGTGCCATCGCGTGCGGTCTCTCCATCGCATTCATAATGGATTTGATAGACATTAGAAATCACGTATTCGTACCGAAAATGACCGAACATTTCATTAATAATATGCAAAATTACGCACAAAAAGGCGAAGGCATTGTCACATTCAATAATAAAGATAACAATTAGAAAGGTCATTTTAAGAATGCTCAATTAAAGAACTGTGATTAATATGAGTTTGTCCCTGGTTAAAATATTAATAGCAATTAATTTTTGAATAAATAAATAAACTTTTGTTTTAAATAGTTTTGGAAAAAAATAATTAAATGTATTATTAAATAATAATCAATAGTACCAGTAGTGTGGCTACACGTGGCTACAGTGTGGGCACAATATAAGCTGGTTCATTTAGATATAAATTATTTGAAAATTATGTCCTTGTTAAAAATAATTATAAATATCTATAATTGTTAGTACATATGATATTAAATAAATATTTGTTAACTGTTATTGTCTTAACTCAATCTTACGTCACATCTACTCTTCTGAGTGCGTTTGCGACTGTGCAACAGAAACACCGATTTGCAGAGATGACTATTTCAATCATATTTCAGTAACATTTTGTCTGATATAGGCATCTCTGCAAAATTATGTTCCACTTGTACAGTGAAAGATATAATCAAAAAGGTATACTCAAAGTAGCACCAGTGCACAATTACTGTTACTTTAATATTTACCTGGGCAACATATAACTTGCCAAGGATTAATGATGAATGCGAAATACTAATAGAAGTTGTTTTTGTAATCAATATATTTTATATCCATTAGAACATTGAGTAAATGTGACCATTATCATTTTCATTGCCATTAACCTGGATGATTTTGCAATGCAGTAATGTTTGAGTAAATGTAAAATATATTTATTTGTTTCTAAGGCTTTGCGTTCAATAAGACCAGACTTTTATGCAATAGTTTGCAACAAATATGGAATCATTTGATATGAAAAATATTTTATCAAAATTTGATTTCTTTACGAAATTATATAACTTTTCGTTTGAAAGTCAGACAAAAGGATGGAATAAAATAATTAATATTTATCTCATTTATAACATAATAACAATTATATGGAATTTGTTTCAGTTATTTCTCATATCAGTCAATGAAAGCCAACTATTGATGAAATACTGTTCGTTCGGCTATTATATCGGCGGAAGTGAAGCCCGATTTGTCCTGGATTTGGCTATAATTTCATATAAATTATTGTTTATTTGGTTTATATTTGTCTATCGTTTGGATAACAATCAATGGATTAATGAAATAAACATTTTCTATAATGAGATAAGAATTGAATATTTGGACAAAAAGTTGGAAAATATAAGCAAAAGATTGTTGTCTTATATGAAAATAATTACTTTAACTCTTTTGTCGTTTGCATTCATTACTCAAACTGTATTAATTCACTTGAGATATGATTTAATCCTAGATAATTATCTTAGTTGCATCTGGATCAATTTCGAATATTCTATTTTTTATTCCTTCAGTTATACGATTTTGTTAAGAAATATTTTTTCACTTTTATTCTTATCTCTCAAATATATAGAAATTTTTAAATTAATTAATGAAAACATTGAGCGCGCGGTTAGACTTAGAGACAAGAAAATGTTGAAAAGACTGCTCGAAATTCACTACAAATCGTGTGAATCACTAAACTGTGCGAAAGAATACATAAAATATATTTATGTCTCAATTGTTTTCACCTTTTCTACAATCATTTGTTATATGACTTATTTTCAAATTTTTGAGAAAAACAGTTCATTCATATCATTCTTCTCATTAATAATTGTTTTGGTTTTCTTTATTCTTATAATATATTTGTCACTAATTATTGCAATCATTGATATCGAGGCTAAAAGAGGTTTTCACGCAATACATGGCTTTCCTGT
>JAQIWA010001529.1:0-17839 GCA_034693305.1 Eueremaeus valkanovi | reverse complement strand
TTTACTGCATTGAATTTGCCATAAAATCTAACCATAAAATACTGAACAAAATAGACTAATAAACGGCCGGTTTTTTTTTGACTCATTTTGATTTTTATCGATATTTATTCCCTAATCTACCTCGGATATTTGCGCAACACTGCTATTTACAGTTTAAGAAATTGTCAGACAATGCAGTCTAATTATCATATATTGCAGGTTCATTTCATACATGGAATAGTTGTGCAATTTGTAGGAAAGGATCGAAATATATCTTAAATACAAGTATTGCTAAGATTTGTCGCTTTAATTGCTTATTGGAAATGAATAGAAGTATTGGTGAATACAATGAACGCCTGTTAAGGAATTTAAACTAAAAAACATAAAATCGATATAAATTGTGACAATTTACTCAATATTTCTAATGACGAGTGAAATCTAATAAAAATAATTTGGCTACAGATCAATTTCTGAATTAGTTTGCACTTAAATATGAAGAATAAAATTGTAGTAAATATAAACTGAATCGAAGTGAATCATATGTCGGATCAGTTTATTTGATCAGAGATTGCGAATGAGATCTAATTGAATTCTCTCCAGAATCAAAAATTGGGGAAATGCCCTGAGTAGGATTTTGAAAAATAGTTATACACAGGGAGAACAGGTTATTCCCATAAATTAGGATAATTCTACTTTAAAATTGTAGGTGGAGTATTTGGAATAAATACCCCCTTAGACTCGACAATCTTCGTTATCTCTGATTTTGATCTGATTTGCGAAATATGCCATAAAGTACTTCATTTCGAAATATATTTTTGAGAATAACATTCAGTTTCGTAATGGCATTCAGTCTCTGCCATAAAATCGCTCATATGTTGACTGCGAGCACAGCTACTAATCAGAAGTTAAATAACATTTATTGTAATAATAAAAGTAAAACAAAATAACAAAATATTAGAACAAGATATGAATAGACACTAATGTATCAACTTTTGAAAAGTTAACAGAATCAAATATTGAAAAATGTCTGGTGCAATCTTGCATGCAGAAAGATCAAAAGCGAACTTTTTTGCCAATCACCAATCAACATTTGGTTACCCCATTGAAAGACCTTCTTATTGATTTATTAAATTATTAAAAACTACCCAGTGATACATTGGCTGCAAATTACTGCAATGTTTAAATTCATTTTGCCCTGCTTGCCTACAGTGCTTGCCTGCTCACACGATTGTACAGTGTACAATCTCTTATAATGGTTAAGTTTGACCTTTGACTGGCAGTAAGAATTACCGGTGTATTAAATAATGCAATTGATTCAGTAAAACAGGTATATGAATACAGAAATGATGAGGGTGAGATAAAACAATTAAATACAGGCAATTATCAGACACTATACCAAAATTATAGACTTTTATTGGAAGTGGAAATTATTTATAAAATGCATTTACAGTCCATTAAATTGTTGAGTAACTGTAGTGTAAACAAAATTATTATCAAAATATCCTGTTAATTTTTCTATGTAAGGTACAGCTAGTTCATTTACAGTTTATACGTCACATCAAAATATTTATAAATTTCACTGAAAAAAAGTAAACATTTTCCACGAAATGCTAAATATCCGTAAAATATAATAAATTCTATTATTCTATAAATAAGTGTAGTCTGTATTGAAATACCGGCGAAAATCTTGAATTGCTATTTGATTACATCAAACGGAGAGTCATATTATAAAAATAAAATTATTCTCTAATAAAACAATTAATAACTGTAACAAAAACATAAAGACATTAGAGCTGAGATAACTGAGCCAGAAGTCTGGATTTTTTCAGTTGACAACCAGTTATAAAGTTTTTATTATTTGCAAAATCTTATAAAAAGAGAGGAAATCTGTTTTCGTTTTTATTAGACATTTTGATCATAAGTATGCTTTGCATTGATTGCGAAAATGTCGTCAAAAAATGTTCATTTAATAAACGGTTCAAAAATTCTGTGTGAATTCGAGACTAATTTCTTAATGAAAGTTAAGATTCTGTATGTTTTCAATGATAATAAAAATCAGAGCAATATTTTTCTGGTCACTAATGATGACCAGACGTACTCATTGGGTGGCAATGCTTTCGGAGTCTTAGGCTTTGGACACAAGAATTCGGTCAAACGATTGACTATTAATAAAAATCTTTGTAACAAAGGTTTGGTTGACTTCAAGAATGGCTCACAACATATGATCGGACGTACTTCCGATGGCAAGGTCTATGGCTGGGGCAACAATAAATGGGGCGCCTTGGGCACAGGGAAGCGCAACGACAAAATCTATAAGCCCAAGCTCAATAAATACTTGAAAGATGAAGTGGTCGTTGAAATAAGCACTGGATTCTGGCATACATTAGCACTGACTGATGAGAGCCGACTCTACTCATGGGGCGACAACACATGGGGTCAGATCGGGACCGGAAGTGACTGCAAGAATATCGGTCTAACGCCTAAACATTTGGATGTTTTTAGGGACGAAAAAGTCGTATCTGTTTCGTGCGGTGCTTACCATTCACTTGTTCTAACAGAAGCTGGACTTGTATTCAGTTGGGGTAACAATAGTAGTGGACAACTGGGCATTGGACTGGAAGGCAACTCATTATATCCTCAGCCTATCCTACAAACCGGTATAAAAGTCATTAAAATAAGCGCTGGATTGGATCACAATCTGATTCTGTCGAAAGAAGGCTTTATTTATGGGTTCGGTTGCAATGAATGCGGAGAATTGGGATCCACTGCCGACAAAGTGAAGAAACAATTTGTGCCCAAAAGGCTCAAGAGTTCGGAGAAATTCATTGATATTGAAACAGAGAATTCATATCCATTTTCTGCCGCACTTTCCGAAACCGGTCTCTACTATATGTGGGGTCTATGCGATCGACTATCACATGAACTGATCTTTGAGCCAAAAGCCATGCATTCGTACCAATCATTTGAAGAGCTATTCATCGAAGAATTGAAGATAACTCACAAACCTATCTATGGTTTCAGCTCTTATTTTCAGCGAAGAATTTCAGTTCAATGTAATGACAAATTGGAAAATATTTGTGAAAATGTTAGAAAATTTTCGTTAAAATATACTTAAATATTAAACATTAGAATTCATTTAAATGATAAACAATATTGTTATGAGAATTAATGAGAAAAACTTTATATAATTTTTTATTTGAATTTTTATACTTTTGAATATTTCATATGTTATTCATTGAGCGCTTATATACTTAAATAACAATTTATCTAAAAATGAATAAAATTTCAAACAAAGCCAATGTTTTGTCCAATAATTCCTTTTCATAACTTGTCTGACAAACAAATGAAAAAATTCATAAATACTTATATTTTATTATATGACTCATATGTTTGTTATGCGAATACATTTCAATGTCGAGGATATTCACATATGGAGTACCGGATTCTCACAGATAATGATGCAAATGCACAGACAGACAGACAGATACCTGTTTTTAGGTAATGGATATTTAGGAAGAAAATGGGAAAAAGCATTAACACTATAATTATAGCACAGTATGACTGGTTTTATGCATCAAATGAGCTAACCTGCAAAATGGGAAGTAAACACTATTTTCTCTTCACTAATAAATGACAGCAAAAAATAGATGAACTTTTGGGAACTGCTCTTATATTTTGTTTTATACCAAGAAATTTCAATTAAAGTCTGGAAAAACAACGCCAACACAAACAGAATAATAGATTTATTGTTTAATAAATTTAGTATAAGTTTGCTATTTGTGTCAAAAAAACAATCAATTATTTCATAAGTTTTATATATATTTATTGTATCTTTTGTTATATATATTTTTTGTTGTTTTTGAGATAAATAATGAAATTTTCAATTAAAATATTTTTGAATTACTTGTGCGAAAATCACTTTGTTTTTGTGAAAAAGTCCTTAATTATAGTTACAATATTTGGTGCTATTATTTACGGTCTAAGTTTGAACCGACAGAAACTGTATCCGTATTACGAACAAGAATTTGAACATTTGAATAAAGACGAAGAACTGGTCGATAAAGTGGTTGACATAACGCTGAGAATTCTGATTATTTTCATTGTATTATTTACAGTCATATTCTTATACTTTATTCTGAGCGAGAATATGATAGGAATACTTATCATTACAATTATGTCTACATTTGCTATTGTGTTCGGCTTTATATTTTTGAGCCGGCAATTAATCACAACCAACTATATTGAGATAATATTCTCTATTATCGAAATATTTCTGGGATTCCTATTCGTCTACTTTATTAAACTCGAATCCATTAATAACAATAAGCTTAAGAAGAATAGAGTTTTGGGTGATATCAGACACAATCATAAATTCAATGTGAATATGAATGATGCGGATCATGCGTTCAGCTACGGATCTATATGAACACCACATCATTCTCATCGACCAATTGGGCAAATATTACCAAATAATCAAATATCTAATTAATAAGGATTTTCTCGTTAAACAAATCAAAGACATAATGAATAGAAAATTAAACTGAAGTTAAATATTTCGGAACAAAATTCAATTAATTTATTCAATGGCTAATTGTTTAGTTGCCAAGCATGATTTCTATTATTAATTGAGCCTTTATCTTTTATTATAATCAATGTCAATGTCATGGAATGCGAAATATATTGTATACAATACGTGAATAATAGATTGAGCCTGGATAAATTACTTTAGTGACAATGAGCTAATGCACAACTGAATAAATATTTATTGTTTTTATAACTAATTAAAATATAAAATAATTAGAGTATGTATTGTATGAATTGTTTAACAATTTCATTATCAAAATCAAATAAATTCATAATAAAAGAATTGCTTTAATGTAATTGAATTTTGCGAATCAATTGTTTGCCTTTTTTTTGTCATTTTTTTTGTTTGCCTTTTTGTTAAATTTTTTTTTGTTTATTTGTCACAAATAAATGAATAAAATTTTAAAAACTTTTATAACATATGATTACAAAAACTGGTGATAATATTCAAACTAGTTTTGAAAAGTGATGGCGAGAAGAGCGCATGATTAGGTGCACATGGATGTTGTGCACAGGGATACCAGTCCAGCCCTACAGTCAAAACTATTTACTCTAAACTAATTACAAAAATTAAAATTAATAATTCATAAAAACATTTCAGAAGAACAATAAAAACTAAAAATAAATAAAAAAAAATCTCACAAAAAAAGCATTTATCAAAACAAAAAGTTAATTTGGTAATTTGAACTTGATCAAAAAAAGCACCCGTACTGTACTAAACCTTGTTTTCCTTCAAAAAAAACTAGCCTTCAATAAAAAGTTTGAAAAACAAATGAACACAAATGGAAAAAATAAATAAAAATATAAAAAAAATGATTTGATGCTTAAGTTAGTGCTGAATATGTGGCCATTTTTAACTATGTCATTTAATTAGTGTCAAACTATATTTCTATGCTCAAAATATACCTGTCTTAATAATTTTTAAAATGGATTTCTCATCTCTGGTTAATTTACAAAACTATTTGATACAAAATCGTATAAAATTAGTTAAATATCTTTTGATTGCATTCTCTTTATTGGCTTTAATTGTATTTATAATTAATTTTGTTGTAAATCGCGAACAACTTTACGAGTATTATGAAAAGGAACTGGAGTTTAAAGGAATCGGATCTAAACTCATCAATCTGTTGGCTGATATGATATTCTGGATCATTATTATTCTTATCGTTGTATACACAGCTATATTCATGTATTTTATTTGGAGAGAAAAAGGAACCGGAGTTTTAGTCATAACTATTCTGAACACAATATCATTATTATATGGTTTGGCGGAATTGAATCAAACACTCGGACCGACTGTTTTGGAACTGATTACTGGTCTGATCGAGATTTTGTTCGGATTTCTGTTCGCATATCTACTTAAGACACGACTCAAGACATCGACCAATAATACAAGTGATGTCCGATATTTTGCCGGCGTTTAGGCCAGGAATCTAAACATATACTGATCATCAGTATATCACTGGTGAGAATATTTGCACAATTAATCTGTTGTACAAACATATGACTTAAATATGATTTTTTCAAACAATAGCACATCATTTCAAATCGACCACTGGTGACGTTAATTCATAAAATGAATAATTTCATTGAAAATCATTATACAGTATATGAGTGGACAACGAAATCTATTTTATTAATTGTATTAATTATTAATTATATATATTTTTATAATAATTGTAATATTTTTTATAATATCTATAATATAATAAATGTTTAACTTCTGTAAACTGTAATAATTAAGCAGGTTGCATTGTTCTATTTAACAAGCTTGTTAGATTGTCATTATCTAATAGCAAAGTGCTACTTGATCAAATCTTGTATTCCTTTTTAAATGAGCTGTACTCAATTCAATTATTTATTGAGCAAATTGTTTGTTAATCTGATTAAGTTGTGTCCGAATAAAGATCTAAATGAACTGTAAATATAAGTTTCCTCTAATAAATGTGCTCGGGTCCAATTAAAGGGCAAGTCTTTAAAATCTCGAACATAATTTGATTTACACTGGACCCCTCCCCACAAAAGCAGCCAGGATCAAATGACCAAACCTCTACCATCTAAGATATTCTGAGCATCAATAGCACGGATGAGCTTCTAGTGTCTGAATATTGAAATACTCTTCAAAATCACATTGGTTTGCAATAATTTCTTCGACACAAATAAGAGGACGCTATCAGACCAGCAAACTATAAACTAAATTGAGCGCAGGTCCATTACTATGTAAACAATTGATAAATTGCCGTCTAAGTTAGAAATTCAATGTTTGCAATTGAGCCAGGCTAATTACAGCTCAACCAGGGATGTATTACCAGAAGAGTTTGTAATATTACGAATGGCTATCGTATCAGACATTATCTTCAGTTATAATCTGAAACATAATAACGAATAATATGAGCGAAAAGTCCTTAAAGACTGAGTAATCGTAAAAGTGATGCAAAACTATTCGTACAATCGATTCAATGCATTAGTGTTTGCGAAGTATTCACTGATTTTGGTGGCGATTATCGGATCCATTGTTTTCATTGTTGAGACACATCTAAAGCGCAATCATTGGGAGCACTATATCAGAGAAGAGCTGCAGAAGAATGACATTGAATACAAATGGGACGAAGAGTTCGTTAAGAGATTGTCTCTCTATTACTGTCTTCTTCTGAGTGTACTGTCAGTTGTCTATACACTTGTATTCATTCACTTCATTAGAAAAGAGAGTTTTGCAGTCATTGTAGCCATAATTGGACTGAAAATCATTGCTCTCTTATATCTCTATTTCATGAGAATAACTGACAAACCTATTGGTCCGACAATACCCGAATGGGTTGTCGGTATTCCCCAAATTGTCTTAGGCTTAGCATTGGTTCATCTGATCCGACATAAGAGACGACAAGAACAGTACAGATCGAGTGAAGACAAAAAGTTTTTGCTTTCGTAGACAACAGACAACAGAATGCATGGATTGAATAGATCTCTAATAAGTATTGTTTGTTATATTCATATTATTATTATTATTCTTATTATTGTTTTTGTTATTTTTATAATTAATCTGATTGTGAATCACATATACTATACTTAAAGTCAAAATTTAATGTAATCTCAATCGAAAATAATGTATTGAATCCTTATTTTTATTAAAATATTTTTTATGAATTCAATTCATTTCTGTTATATTTTATTCGTGAAAATCAAATAATTGTTTTAAAGCTAAATATTAATTAAAAATATTTTTGTAATTAAGAAACTAATTGTTAGAGAATGTACAGTAAGTGTGAGTCAAATGAATATCAGATTTGGTATTCGGAATAAACAACATTCTTATAAATTGAATCAAGTCAATTACCGGTATGTTGCCAATTAATTAACATAGCTTAGATCAAATTAATTGTTTTGCGACTTGCAAGTACCTAATTATAACATTTATACTGTTTTCAGGGTTTTTAAGTCTGTGAGAGTAAAGGAGCAGGGATAAATTACGGATTAAACTATTATGGTAGACATGCCTTGCTCATCTTTCTTTCATATTGTACTTAATACTGTATGACATTTTAAAGCTATTTTATTTATAGCTGGATATGTTTAGACTCAAACCATTACTTATATAACTTATATATTATCATTTATACCAGTGATGTCAATGTTGCAGGGGCATTTAAACAAAAAACTAGAATTTGAAAGGACGGGTACGTAATTTAAGAGGTTATACAAGAGCATATTTCAAAATTCTCGGTATATTTTGCTGTTTTGTGATATAGATTAGTATTTTTACTTTGACTCCTATTCTTCCGCGTCTCTGGTTTATGAAAAACTTCTGAGGATTTTTGTTTGCGAGCTATGTCTGGGATAAACAGAATTTGTATAAACAAGCGAAAGGATGTGTAATACGATCGGATGACCCAACTCATAGAAATGGAGCTCAACGTCAACTTTAAATTATTGTCTAATTCTTGTTAACGACAGTCAAATGCTTTGACACAAATAGACATGAATTGAGTCATTTGTAAAAGTCGTTCAGCAATTGGTTTGTAATAATTGTTTTTGAGTTAATAATCAATTAATTAAATATTTGAATTCAATTTCCGATACTTTTTAAAAATATTTATAAGTTATATAAGTCATCATTTTCTATGAATTTTTGCTTGGCAATTGATAATTGAGCGCATATTCTGTTGAGCATAATTGCATAGAAATAAACTGAACTTCAATTAATTCAATTGATTCCGATCAGACCTAATGTTCACTCACTTATCATTTCAATCGATTTAATTCATTGAGTTATAAAAAAATAAATTTATATTCAAATAAAGACTATTTTAATAATTGAAGTCATTCTAAGAATTATAATAAAATGAAAAATCACTTGAATTGTGCGAAGTATTCGCTGATTATATTCCTATTAATCGGTTATTTGGTTTTTACTGTAGAAACTCATTTCGATAAGAATTATTGGGAAAATCATGTGAGAGATGTGTTTGACAAGAATGAGATGGAATACAATGAAGAGCTGATCCAGGCAGTCACTTCCAATTTGTATATCTTTATAGTTGGCTTCGCAACTGTCTATACATTTGGGTTAATATACTTCATTATGATTGAGAATTTGGTGGCAATTCTTGTCCAAACAATTGTCGAAATTCTTTCGCTATTATACGCCACAGAATTGTCTGATCACCCGATTGAGCTGTCTCCATTTCAACGATATGGAACCTTCGGCCGAATTCTGCTCGGATTCCTATTGGCTTATCTGATCCGAGAAAATAGGAAACAACTACAACAAGAAGTCCCGACCAATGATAAGAAAGGTATCAGAGTATAAATAACAGAAGAAATTCTTTTACTGAATAATGAGATTCTTTAAGAATAATAATCTTTATATAATTACTATAAATTTTCGTTGTGTTAATCACATTTAATATTTAAAATATATTTTCTTTTAGTATAAGTTAATCTCAAATAAATTTATGTAAAACTAAAAACATTTTTCTATACTTTAGGATAATATTCTAGTTTTAATGTAGAATGTAATCAATTTAAGCACATTTATGCAGAATATTATTATTATTGTTCAACAATTGTAAGGCAACTATATTTTAGCCGAATATTCTATAAAATAAAAATATTTTTAACAATTTATATGTTTTTGTAAAACAATTGTTAAATATTTTATAAGAATTTATAATTTATATGAATCGATAAATAAAAGTAAACAATATATTGAATTGAATTTCGTTCCTATTATTTATGTTGTTTGAGCGCATGTATAGTCAATATGCAAGAGAATGCCTACTTTTTAGTAACTTACCAGTGGTAAAGGGCAAGGGTTATTCAAAATAGCTTTCCTGTGGTCTGCAATTTGACAAAATATACCCTACTCATTTGATATAAATTGAAATGAGCCCAAACATTTTTAGGTGAAATTTGTTTGAAAATACTATAGAATTTCTATGTTTTGACAAATATAACAGAAACAGACCCTGACCGTCCCCCGATGCCGATCATCTCTACAGTTAAAGCTTCACAAAGAGTAAGCAAAGAATGCAATGTCGGGTTCAAAGAGTCTGAAGCTATGATAAAATCAATATAAAGCTCAAACACTTTCACATAAAATATTTGAAAAAGAAATAAATTTATAAATAATTGAAATAATAATTGTATTAATAATATAATTGGTATAGAAATGGATGACTACTCGTATAATCGGTTCAATACTGTAAAGTCTGTGAAGTATTCTCTTATATTGATTATAACAATCAGTGGTATTATATATATTGTTGATCCGACTCTGAGGCGCAACAGAGAAGAGCAGGAAAAGGATGAGAAGACTGATGAGGAACTTAATGACTGGAATTTTTATATTTATATTTTTAATATCGGAATCACATTTCCATTTGTGTTCGGATTTATATATTTTGTATTCAAAGAAAAGCTTCTCTTAATATCTGTTTATATTATTCTGCAAACCATTTCTCTCTTGTATTGCTCGACAAGAGATAACAATACGATTGCACTGAAAATAACCGAATGGTTCTTATCTATTGCGCTCATTATGTTTGGATTCATTCTGGTCTACTTGATCCGGGAGAATAGGAAGGAATAAGCCAGGACAGCAGGACAGGCCGATTATTATAAGCGCTTTGGCGTCTCAACTGCAAAATCAATGCTTTAATTGTATTTTTATTGTTATTTACTGTTGTATTCAAACCATGTGATTGTTAAACAAATTTATAATTATATCAAATACAGTATACTATGCTTTCGTACAAATTAACGCTCGTAGGAATTGATCAGTGTCAAATTGATATATCGGTAGCTATTATTTATCATCAGTGTCTGATAGATTGATAGATCAGATATTAGGGTCCATTTAAATCTATAAGAGTTAAGGTGCTAGCTTATAGTCGAGTCATTACCAGGGTCGGGAATCTAAAATTTCATTTGCATTTGAGATATATCCAGAACACTTCCAGAATATTTTTAGAAGAGTTGAACATTTGAACTGTATGATTCCACTAGTATTAATATCTAACTTGCTAATGTGATAAATTTGAGATTGTCATCTCTGCAATCTAATGACTGAGATGTGTGTCCGTTCATTCAATATGATCTAGCTTATCAATCATATCAATCAATCTTGCTCATACATACATTCATTCATTTTCTATTAGCTATTTGTGTAAAAAAGCGAAAAAAAATATTTTAAAATATTTATATTATTGTATTCGATGTTGTGATCAATCAATATATTTCTATTCAGTGTTATTTACATGAATTCCATTTACAATTTTATTAAATGTTGTCGACACAATCAATACTGATCCGGATCACTGTTAAGGAATCATATTTTTATGAAATATTGATTTGTATTTCGAATACTGAATGTTTGATAAAAGAATTATAATTACAAATCATAAATATGACCAATCATCAATTAATCTGATTATTAGCCAGGCATTTGTAGTAATGTTCTAGTAACTTTAATATACCGTATTGTTAACTGGGCTATTCGTGTTTAGGCTATTTTTAGATTATATTATTATAAATGTAATAATAATTATAGTGGAGTATCAAGAGGTAAAAAATGTTGAATATTAGCTAGAACAATAATGATTGTCAAAATCAAGTGATTTATTTGTTTATAGAATTTAATAATGTATTGAATTGTGTTTCGCATATAATTGATCGAAGAGTAAGTGATTTTTTTAAGTTTATAGACTTATTATAAGAATAATGTATTGAAATGTTTTAAAATGTTTTATCAATTAAATAGTAAAACAAAAGTATTGTTATTTCACTGTAGAGAGCATGTAAGCAAGGTGCTGGCTTATGCAATGATGACCAGTATAAAATTTAGTCTGAAATTGAATTATGAATCAAGGGTGAATATGAAAATTTCAGATTATTTTTCAGATTTAAAATAAAACTTTTGCCAAAATACTCGTGTATTTGAATTGAAAATCAAAATTAACTTTCGCTTTAATTTATTTACAGTCAGAACGTTGAGAATGTTTACACTCTATGACTCATTTTATGGCTAATTTGGACTTTGGTCTTAGTTTTCAGTTTTCTTCTCACATATATTGCAAGTCTTCCGAGAATTCATGTTTTCACTGAACTCGCTATGTCTTGAAATAGGATATTCTGTCCTTCACTGACCCGACTCAAACATAAGGCACTTACCCTCATATATAAGCTCAGTGTCTCTTAAGAACACTGTCTTTTGTACAGATATTCTGCTCAAACACATTGTCCACACAGTCTTCTGTCAATTATAATTGTTTGTGAACCAAACCAACCTGGTACATCTTTTGTTCAAGCATTTCATTAGTGACTGAATTCCTGCCCCTCATCTCTGAGATTGGACCTTGGCTTTCAAGTTTTTACCACTGGTATTATACTGGTTGGCATTGCATAATTCAACCTTGGTCTGGTATGAAACGACAATAATTCTTATTCTGAATGAGTTGAGCGCATGTATGGTAAGGAACAGTAATAAACAGTATTATTGTATTATTGTTACATTACATCACTTTAGGTCTGTATCGTCGCTAAAATCAATATAAAATTCAGCCATTTTTGCGAACAAATTCTGTGAATAAAATTGAAGAATATTTTAAAACTTAATTAATATTAATGAGACAAATGGATAAATATTCGTCTGATTCGTGGCCAGCATTGAAATGTGCAAAATATTTACTGATTTTCACTGTTATAATCAGTTGTATTGTTGTTAGTATTGAAACCTATCGGAAGCGCAATCATCTCGAAGATTACTTCAGAGAGGAATTGGACAAAAATGATGTGGACCACCTGTTCAATGATCAATTCATCAAAACTTTCGCGTATTATATATTGGTTACGAGTATTGTAATCACAGTTCTGTTTGCGCTTTTGGTTATATATTTCGCTATAAAAGAGAAATTGATGGGAATTCTGGCTATACTTACTTTGCAAACACTTTCACTATTATATTGCTTAACACTCATTAACAATCCGATTGGTCTCACACTATGCGAATGGATTGCCTCTATTCTGGAGGTTATTTTCGGCTTATTATTGGCTTATCTGATCCGACAGAAGAGGCGACAACCGATTCCGACCGAAAAGGATCTGTTTTTCGACGCATAAGCGGCAGAATAATTGCTTTCAATGTTTTACAATAATTATAATAATATTCTAATAATGGACTAAAATAAATAATTAGTCCAATAGTATTAGTTTGAACTTATAATTAAAGTATTTAAACATTTATAGTGTGCTTATATTCAACACTCATTATGTAATCTCAAAACAATTTTATTATATAATATTTTGCTATTTTTTTGCTTCCAATAAATTGTATATATTTTGTTAAATTTTTTTATTTTATTAAAATATGGATGGCCAAGCTCAAAGAAGCTAGGTATCAAGGAAAAGGTTAATGGTGGATATATCTGCTCAATCCCTAGAGAGGTATTTTTGCACTTTTTCAAAATCTGAGGTGCATTATGCCTAAATCTACCCCTGGACCCCTTAGTGGCAAAACAATTGAGATGATTGACATATTTGGTAGAACTTATATATTATGAATATAATCATTATTTTTATTGACTGTTTTAGAACATTAATAAATAAGCCTTTATATAAGGCCGAAAGATAAGGTTTATTCGACCATGTTCATATAATATGTGTGTCTAATATAATACTAATATCCAGATTTCTAATCAATTGGTTATTTAATAAATTATTTATTTAATAAAAACTTATTTATTCAATTGGTGTCATATTCACTTGGTATTTGATCAAGTTATATGTTTAAATATGTTCTCTTTTAATCGAAAGGTGCACAGGGCGATTATGGCGAAGTAGTTGTTCAGGAATTCTGAGATTTTAAAAATTCATTGATTGATATTAGGGATGACCCTGGGGGGGGGGGTAAAGCCAAAATATCCCTAGGTTTTGAAATTGGGTTTTTAAAGTAGCCTTTTTCCTATGAGTTTTTGACCCCTTCGCTAGGTTAACGAAAATTTGTGCCAAATCCGATGAGTTTAGGTAGTTCATGAAATATCCGCCGTTTTTATCCCCTTGGTTTGCCGAGCTTGGCAATCCCTAGTTTCAATATAAAAGATATTCTATTGGACATAATTAAAACAGACATGTTTAAAACAGTACCTGATCAATTTCAATTCAGTTGCAAAACAATATTGTTTTGTATTTTTCATTAAACTTATAATTGGTTTCAATATTTTGTTCTTAACGTCATTTTTAGACTAAAGACTAAACAAATATTTTCAGCGAAGAATCAAATTTATTCGTTAATAAAAATATAAAATTTCTAAGAAATGTAATATTTTTTTCAAAATCATAAATACAACCAAGAAATTAGTTAAAAGTAGGTCGGCTCGAATTTAAAAAAAATAATCGATATATTTATTGTACAGTTGAGTCAATTACTTCAATATTTATTTGAATTTTAATTATTAAATACATTAAAAGTATTCTCAATTCGTTTTAACGTTAAAATAAAACAAAAAATAAATTCAAAATTAATATGAATTAAAATTTGTATTTTTAAATTCAGGAATTAATCTGAAATTATTGAAAAATTTGAGCCAAGATCAAGCATGCTTTAATGTTCTTAACTGTACATGTAAGTCTGATCATTAAAAATGAAGTTATGTTAAAACTAAATAATAAAGACTTGAAAGCAAAATATTAACGATCTTTTCATTTATTTCGTTAAACAATACGAGATATTAAGTGTCGGACAGAAAAAAGAGTTTATTTGTTGTATAAATTGAATTAATTATCGCTTAAACAATAATTTAATGCTTTTGATATTCAGTCTATAAAAGAGTTTATAAGGAAATCAAAAACTTAAGTATCGAATGAAGTGAACAAACATGAGATGAGTTGTGTAACTATAGAAACACAGCATCTCTTTGATGAACAATCATTGAATAAGAAGAGAATGTGTTACGACATACCGGCGCCAGTATTTGGAGGAAAGCAAGAAAAATAAATGTGAGTCAAAATTTTCGCGAATAACTATACGGCACAGACAGACAGACAGAGGATATGAACAGTCAGTCATTGCCATTGAATGGAAGAGTGAAAGAACCAAACAATTGGGTTGAGAACAGAATACAGAATCCATAAGGAATTGGTGTAAAAATTCTGGTTAACAGAGATTAGAGATTAGAACAAAAAGATTTAAACAAAAGAGAAATTGTATTAAAAATTTTGCTAAAAATATATTCTAATTAAAGAATATTGTATTCAAATGTAAGAATGAATTACTGTTTGATGCAAACAATTCAGTTAATACTAATAATACTGAGAATATGTTTTCTAACCTATGATATGATTAATATAATTCTGAAAAAAGAAGAATTACTTCAGAAGATTAGCTCAATTTTCACGGATGTGAACGACGAAAATGTGTATACAATAAGTGTTATGTCGATCGCTGTCGGACTTATGATACCTATTGTGTTCGCATTTATATACAACTACTTTATAGTGCACGAGAACTATGTCGGTGTCATTATTATGTCTATATTCCTGTGCGTGTCGTTCCTCATAAGTCTATTACAGAGTTTGGATGCCTTTCAGACGTCGCTCATTCAAAAATCGTTTGAAACCTTCCTATCGATTCTGGAGATAACGCTATCAATTGTATTGGTGTTTATGATCAAAATCAAGCGAAGAGACAAATATATTAAAAGTTTTGATAAAAGATTTTCAACGTTTGTCTGATATGTCTTCAAATTCTTTGACGTCCGTCAGCAGCGAGTTCTGTAAGAATTGTTTTCTAACGAAAAATGACTTTTCTCTCAACATTTGCTTTAAGTAAAGCCTTTTATTGAAATGAAATTTCATTCTTAAGTATAATTCTGTGTTTTATAGATTGGCTTAAAAACAGATTATATCTAATAATATATAAATTATTTTTTATTAATTAATTAAATAATAATTGTTTATTCATTTCATAAATTTCTATTGAATTGCTTTATTAGTATTGAAAGTGAAATAAAAGTTTAAAAATTCTTTAGTTGATTGGAAAATAATTTTCTTTGAAATTTTTGTCAGTCAATAGTAGCATGCTCATTCTGACTTCATTCATAAACTAAAAAATCAAGGAAAAAATTGATTTTTGGCATTAAATTCCAGTAATGATATATTTTAAGCTCTGTATACTCGCCTGAGCGTCCCCCCCCCCATGATAGTAAAAGTTTTTAAAAATTTCAAGAGTTCAAATTTACAAATGTTTACAAATTGCACAGCAATGTACTAATGCAGTCTAAAAGCTATACAATTTTGTAGCAATTAATTCAGTTATCATTTTGAGACCCCAGTAACACAGCCATTAAGCGCCAGAATAATGAGGTCAGCATCAACTCTTTATAAAGAGCATTAAGAGCCAGAGCCCACTCCTCTTGTCTTCAGTCATTCATTCAGTGTCTTTCACCCCAACTCTTACACTGAACACACCATTCATACACACTTTATTAGTAGCCCTTTGTGTGCCAACTTTTAGTCCATTGTATCAATGTTTTAACCATTAATAAAGAGTATTGACTTAATTCTAAATAGGGTTAACTTTATTCGACCGCTAGGTTTTCGCGCGCACAACTGCCCGCTACAATTTAATTGATCCAATAGTAATTTTACTGAACTGTATTTGTGTTATACTGGCTAGTAATAGCGTTCGTGCTTGTTATATAATTTTTATTCAAATGAATTTCTAATATTGAATCCCATAAGAAGTCTTTGAAATAGCTTTGCGAACAGTAATCAAGTCCAGGACTCCATTGGATTTGATTGCAAAGCCATATAAAGTTGGTTAACTCAGATGGTCTGAACATAATTTGATTTGAATCGAATCGATGTTTAGATACATATAATGAATACAAATCAAACATAAGATTGAGTGCACTCTTAAAGATCAGATTCTGTTTCTTAAGTGATTGGAAATCATATAAATGTTTAGCAAACACTCGACTATAGTATCAATAATATAATCAAATATTTTTAATTAAATTCTGAGTTCAGTTCAATCTATTCAATGCTATATTTTTAAAGAAAACAAATATAATATCATAATTGTAATTCAGTTACCTGGTTAAATGCCAGTAGAGATCTTGATCAAACTTGACAAAAAGGCCAAGACACAATTTATGTGCAAACACTTATTGTCAATTGTGCAAGCACAAATAATGCTGGTAGTAAAAGAGCCCAGTATATTGACTTTTAAATAATCAAGGCTAATTGATTATCTGGCTAATAGCAACTACCTCCTCCTCACCGCCGCTAATAAGCAAATTCCTAATTTCAATGCAATGTTTGCCTGAATTTCCAGAAATTAATTACTTCTGAATTCATTAATGATTTAATTATTAAACTTTTGATGAATTCATTGCAATATTTATTATAAACTAATCTCTACTTAATTCCACAAAATTCATGAATGAGTCGTAAACTGGAAAAAAGAGTGAAAAATAAACTACTGGCTTATAAGCAATCGGCAAAACTAAGGGATCGATCGAAATATTCTAAATTTTGATTAGGTTTAATTTATCTTGTTAATTAGACCAATGTAGAACTCAGATCACTATTTAATTAACATGAAAATCAAAATTTAAAACCTTATTCCGATTGGAATTAATTGAATAGAAAACCAATAATGTGCAGAATGTTAGAAGACTTCACTTGAATTGCTTCATGATCTAACCATGGTGGTCCATAGAATCGAAACCAGTTCAGATTTTGACTGACTTTGACGCAAGTGTCTGCACTAATAGTTTTT
>JAQIWA010001528.1:0-17844 GCA_034693305.1 Eueremaeus valkanovi | reverse complement strand
GCTCATTTTAGAGAGCTTAAAGCATAGCCTTTAATATCTTACTCAAGCGCAATTTTAATCTTATGCGTACCTCTGCTGTAGACGTAGGGCTCGAATCATATGAAAATAGAAATATTTTTCAGGAAAGGACCAATGAAGTCTATACAGTAAATGGGCTCTCAATTCATCAATATATTAATAGTTGAGTTGTGAGCAAATTAGGCCTCAATATCATCGATAACATCCCAAATATGACGGTTCACTCATTAAATATACAAAACCGATACTTTTGGGCTAAAAATTACGGCAAATATAGCATTGAGATAAACACAGGTGATATTTTATTTGAATCAGGGTCGGACTGCTTTCTCACTGCATCTCTGATGTGATCAATCAAAACGACTCAACTAATGATTGAAATGTTAAAAGAGTTGATCGAACGCACAAATGAGTGACATTGAGCTCTGGATCGATTGGCCGAATGAGAAATACAACTCAGAGATAAGGACTGATGGATTGGTTGCAAAAAACATATCAATTTCAATGCGGATGAAATTTACCTTTTTTTGAATGTCTGATCGTTATTAAAGGGCATTAAATGATTGATAGCATTGAAAGCATTGAAAGCAGAGAACGTTTAAGCAAATAGAGAGAGGTTTTGACCAAAACATGAAACGAAATGACTGGAAGTGTTCGCTAAGAATATGTGAAACAGAATTTCAAATGTGTTTCGAATCCAAATATAGATTTATTTTCTGTAAATATAGTGAAAATTTATGGAGAATTTGAATATGTTATCAGAAAATAGGATATTTTGATTGAAGTTCTGATACAATTATAGATAGTGGAAAAATTGCATGCCTGAACATTTTTGGAATGGAATGGACACGCATTCCCTCTTCCAACTCATTTTTACTCAGTTATAGCAACAAATAATTCGGATCACAAATTAATGCAAACATTTTGGAAAATCACTATTTTTTCAGTTCTTCAGTGAAAATATTTAGAATATTGTTTAGAAGTGAACTGAAGGCAAGTTTCAGTGCTTTTGTAATAATCTGATTCGCAGTTTAAAAAAGAGTTAAATTATCAAAGAATGAAAATTGTGTCGAAATATATTGATTTGGAGTCAATTCGGAAATAAGAGTTTGAATGCGAGGAAAAGCAATTTGCTTTTGCAGTCTTTAATATTGAATGATCTAATTGTTTGGTTGTAAACAGAATTAAAGCTATGATAACATCGAAAATCTTATTTGAACTCCACTACAGTAGAGCATAGCGTAGATGATTCCAACTGATCCACAGTATTATCAAATCAATTATAGAAAACTCAATAAAAGTAAAACAAAGGCACAAAACAAATCCGAATTATATGAAGATATATTAACAGCAATGTGCAAGGTGCTCCCATGATGTTAAATACCATTAAACATTTAGTAGAAATGGCACCGGAGTACAGAGTACAGTGTAGAATATTAAATACAAGTACTCTGAGTTGGATTTTATTTACGTTTTGTGAAATTAACTTAATTTAAAATCAACTGAATTTAGTTGAACTGATCATTAGATTAGAGAAACAATGGTTTGGTTTTTGGTTAAACAGATTTTAATCATTTAATGACTTGTCTTCTGAACTGGACTTCTCCCACAGGGATTGAACCCTCGATATTGCTAAGAAAATTGTATACTGCTCAAATCTGAGTAAAAAATTGACCAGCTCTATTATCTCATTTGGGAATGCAATACTTGAGTCAATTTAAGTGATTTTTCAATTAAATAAAAGCATTGATTAATGATTTATCAATTGATAGCAGTTTTGACTCAAGTCGTGAATTTCATTCGAAACATAAGAGAATTTTTCAAAAGAATATAATTTTTTCAATCGTTAGCTTTTGGTATGAAAGAGAAAAAGTTGAAAACTAACTGATATACCGGTGCTGTACAGTATTGTTGAATATTTGATGAATGGTCAGCAATGAGACTAAGACCAAGGCTATAGTAAGCCATCCTTCGATATAAGACATGACATTTAGGTTTCACATTCAGAAACAGTAGATTTGAAGATAAAAATGAAACCCCAAATGGAAAACACAAAGAGGTAAAAGTTTGCTTATCTATTGATTTAGGAAAAGGTCAGTTTATTTTTATTCCAATGCTATCCGTTTTAACACTTTAATGTTTGGATAACTATTTAAATAGCGCTAACATTCGGTAAATATTGAAAGAAATCACATTTGAAGACTAAAATCTGCTCTCTTATTGGGTATCGTAAATATATTTATTAATATTTAATAATTGAATAACAATTTTAGTCATTTTATTGAAAAATTTCGCAAACAATTGCATTGCAATTGCAGTCTTCAATCAATTATAGAAAGATTGCATTTCTGGCAAAGTTTGACAAATTATTTTCCGATATTATTATTATTATATAATTATCAGAGATAGACAATGGGTCTGACGACAGGGGGTAAGCCACAAATTTTGGACAAGGGCGTCCAATCAATTTTTCTCAAAAAGCGCCCCTTTTTCGAGTTTTCACCACCAAGTCAAGAAAAACAGGGGGGTCATCTCAGCCAAAATCCGACCCCCTCTACCCCCTCCATTGCCTATGTCTGATAATTATAATGAATTTGTTGCACGAATTAAATTGATTATGTTTTAGACAGTTCTGGATACAAATATTTGTGACTTTTCAAAAGTTTATTGGCCAACAACAGAGCAACAGGAATGGAGGAAAGGCTAATTCAGATATTTCATCAAATGCTTCGCTTTTGTTAATTAATAGATATGTTATATAATTGGTTTATGCAATTGGATCGACAATTCTATAGAACCACATATTTTGTGGAATTTATCCGAATTTTACACTCAATTAAATTCTCACCGAATTATAAGAAAAACAAAATTTTATTGGAATCTCAAAATCGATGACAGAATTCGCATCAACTTTTACACTGTATATGTTTCTGTTATGTCCTGTACAGTACAGTACATTACTAGCTGTGCACATCCCTGATTGAAACATTAAGTAGGGTCTGATGTGACTGAATCAGGTCAGCCCTAATCCAAACTAATGGAAGTATATTATGACAAACAGAATAACCAATTATATTGTTTTTCTCGCAACTAATTTATTCGATGTTTAATTAAAACCAAACACCGATTGCGCTGTCATTTAAGACATACTGTATTTGGTTTTCATGCAATAAACCATTGTTTGCCATAAAACAAGTCGTCTTTTCCTTTATCTCAATACAACATAAGTTTCTTTTACTAAAAAACAAAAGAAAGAGAACTAAAAATTTTGGCTTAAGTTTTCTGATATAACTTATAAATCGCAAAAGAATTTCTGTAAAGTCTGAATGGATTGTTATTTTTAAAAGTTTGTCATTCAATCACAAATATATGTGGAAAACAAAACAATTTTATAGACTTTGTCTAAAGTTTGTCTGAAAATGCAATTCATTGAATCTCAATATAGCAGTGGATATAAGAATAAGAATAAGAGAAATGAATGTAAGAATTAATTGTATGAATGAATGCCCAAAAGTGACGTTTAGAGGGAAACAAAATTACTTATTCTTTGCTTTTAATTCAACTCTTTTATGTTTTGGCTCTAAAACACTACCATTTTATTAGTCAGTAATGTTTGCATTCTTTGCTTAAAGAGTAGTCAAAATAGATATCATTTAAGACAACATCTATTTTGAAGCAAAAGTAGAAAGACTTTGCGATAATTAAGTGAGTTTAGCCCCTATTTCTGATCTATTGAATTTTTGACCTAGTCTAGCTCTTCCGGATTCTCCTTCTCTGACCATCTCTGATTGATCGTGCAGTCGGCCAAATCTTAATGTGACAAGATGGTTTAGCTTATATAAAAAAATGACTCACATCAAATTTTAGACTTAATCTGATTTCAATGAATTCATTCAAAATATAAGAAATGATAACTCAATCTAAAAGAGCGGACATAAGAGAGTATAATAATATAAAAATTTATAAATTTTGTTATCTTTAAAAAAACAATAAAATTAATAAATGATATTCACATATAATAATGATTTTTTAAATTAATTAATAATTCATTTATGGCTCAAAATGTTTAAATGAAAGATATAATCAATAATAATAATAATCGTTTCAATCCAATGGTTGGCTGACTATTCGTAGTCAGGGGGGGGGAATAAATTGCATAATTTTGCCAATTTTTCCCAGGAGGTTCCAGGGAGATTTTTTGAATTCATATATGCCGTACAATAATAACGTAATTTAAATCACAATAATTGTAATTTTAACAATGTAATTTAACTTAAATTCGGTTAAATTAAGTTAATTTAAATGCGATTGGTCAAATTTAACGGTGATCTAGTTAATTTTTTAATCAAAATTTTTGCCCATTGACAAATATTCGGTCAAAAATTTCACTTTTTCAAATTTCGCGCCTATTTTGACGTCATTTCTCTCCTATAAACTCTAGGGGAATAAGCCTTGAGCCAAAATTCCAGGGGAGGGGTTCTCGAGGGAAATATCAGGCCATACCCAACTCTGGTTTCAATAGGTTTAAAGTTGATTGCAATTGCAATATCAGATGATTGAGGGTTAAAAAGAACTACCCGTGCAAATCGAATCGACAAATCATTATTATATGTATTTCTAGGAACAAATATTTAAATAGATTTCTTCGAAAGCATTTCAATGAATAGAGTATTAGAATATCATTTAGTCTTAAGATTCTGAGTGTTTAGTCGTAACGAAAATATCGATCGTTAGAGTATTTGACGTAAATTTTTGTCACCACAAGAACTAATGAGAGCATAGATTCTCTGATAACACCTTTACTGACAAATGCTTCGTTAAGTTTGTGACAATTTAGAAGATAATTATAGAATATATTTCTCTATTATTATATAAGACTATTATATGAATGAGGTTTAAGCCAAACACACATTCTCTGGAATACAAATCGAAACTAAAGTATAAATAGAACTGAAATCTGGTTTTTAATAAACTGAAGAAGAGTTGGGATTATCAGAGTTTGATCGCATATCAAAATAAAAACAAAATTACTTTATTTTTTGTCCTAAATTCAAGTCTTGCTATTTTTTCAGTCTTTAGAGAAATCAATCGAATGCTCATAAAATCTATAGATATATAAAGCACTCAACGACTGAACAAATACTGTATAAACTTATTTTCAAAGCCTTAGTTCAACATTAATAATGTTTTATATGTTTTTATTGATTACTATTAGATGTTTGCAATTCGTCTAATTTGAAAAGATATCAAAAAAATATTTCAATGATATCTAATTGTTTGCGTAATACAAGTGTTTGTTGGCATAAGTATCGGTGCTTTAAATGCATTCAATAATTTCAAAGTCAATCCAAAGACTTGATTGAAAGGAGAAAATGTTTGACCAAATAAGCTAAAACTTCTACTCTTTTGCATAGAATTATTGTAATCAAGATAAAGAGTTCTCTGTTCAGGGTAAACAGACATTGTATTATATAGTACTTAATACACATACGCATATTATTATACTTATATCTGATAAATTAGGGATGGCCAAGTGAGGTATAGCCGAAATACCCTCTAGGGTTTGAAATAGTCATTTTAAAGTAACCTTTTTCCGATGAGTTTTTGACCCCCTCCCCTGGGTTGGCGAAAAATTGTGGGTCGTAACCGATAAGTTTAAGTACCCCCCCAACAATTTTAAAAATCCGTCATTTTACCTCCCCATATACTCCCCAGGTTAGTCGAGCTTGGCCATCCCTATGATCAATACAATAAAAATTTTGTTTTACCATATTCCGCGCAAATATCTGCAAGCCGTTCTAAAGTGAAACGAGCAAGGTGCCTGTGTATTCGAGTTATACAGGCATGCCTGTCTAAACAAGGCTAAAATTTGACTCATTTTGAATAATTTGATTCAAACTAGTTGTTTTCATACTAATTTTCAGTCAATTTTATTCTCAAGTGTACATTAAAATTAATTAAAAGCCTTTATGTTTTTATATATAATGTGAACCTGGATTGCTATTATACAGAATATGTAAAAATGTTTAATTCGATGTTTAAGCAAAATGCAAATTTAAAATTGTTGCTAAATGATTTGGTAAATCCAATTGTTACTGCAATGCATTGAACTAACAGTTGTTATTAAAACTGTACACAGTTTAATTTTTTGTAACTTCATTTTTATACCGGCAATTTCTCATTTCTCTTATACCGACATGCAGCTATTTGCGCGGTAATACGGTAATGATGTTTATGAAGAATAATAAGAAAGTCTCGAATTCTTATCGAGAAATGTTGTGTGAATTATATGTTTAAGTGCACCGAAATATATGAGCGAATACTTAAAACTATGAAATTATAATATAATATTACAAACTCACCAAAACTATGGGCACAATTGATGTAGGAGCTAATATATGATCCCTGTGTTCACCTAAATTACATTCGGGTTTGACTTGAGATGCGCACAGATTGTGGAGCTGTAAGAGAATACGATTCATTCAATGGACAATATATAAAGATTTTGTTTGCTTTTCGCTCATTTACCGTCATTTGACACCAACGACAGTGCAGTCCTGTAATGCCATTATAAGACTTTATAGGTTTCCTGCATTTACTGCATTTGCCGGTACAGTTGCCTTCTGTCCAGTGGTGTAAAAATGTCTACAAATTTCATAATGTTTTCAATCAGTTATTATGTTTTAGAAAAATAGATCCAAAAGTTATAATGTTATCAAAAGTTTCCAATGATTTGAGCACTCATTTTGGATGAAAACTTAATTATTTATAAATCGTATGACACCCTATGACCCAGGGCATATTTTAATGCTTTATGCTTAGTTTCATAATGAGAAATGTGGAAAAGTGATAATAATTTGGTCAGAATCAGTCACTGGTAGCTAAATGAGTAGGGGGTAAATATTTATAAATTAATTGAACTGAACTGAAACTGATTTAATTGAGTCTAAAATATATGTTTTGTCAAACTGTATGTGCGATCAGACGACAAGACATATCGAGGAGTTATTCACAAATCTTATTAATCGCACAAATTCTAACTTATTCTCAGCTATCAGTCAGTCGACTATATTATTAAACACATATATAATACCCTGTAATGGTTGGGCACAGAGAGCACAAACAGATTGAACATCATTTGTTCAGTAGATAATTGCAGTTTTATTCGAGCAATACTACTGTCAGAAGATTTCATTGATTTTGTGAATAAATGGGAATGAATTGGATTTTTATATTATTTATTGAAAGAATTGTAGATAACATTGAAAACATGAAATGCATAATACCTGAGATGTTTTCTTTGATTTGGAGTAAGTGCTTATACAAGATGCCGGTGCTCTTTGTACACATCGTTCGTGTACTGTATATTTACAAACTGTAATTAAAAATAAATCTGTTCAACAAATTGAGTAGAAAATAGAGTTTTTATGAATTATATAATAATTGTATAGACTTTTAGCAAACTATACAAACATTTCGTAAATTGTTTTTTAAACATTGAATCAATCGATATATACACCCAAATAATTGATGGAAATCTTAATGCATGGATTGCAAGGGAATATAAAATGGGAATGGGAGACAATTGGGAATAGAGCTACTATGCATTGAATTCTATAAAACTACCCGTGTATTAGATCATATTCAATACAATTGTACTGTACTGTACATTAGATGAGTTATTACAGCCGAACAAATCAGTGCACTATTCAGTTGATTCGGCAAAAGTTTGTTTCAAATATGGCTATCCTTTTGACTGAATATAAATAAATTATGTAAAATAAATTCAATTCACACAAGAAGGCTATCAATACTGAAGAATAAGTAAAAGTGAATTCGCAGTCAATGACGAGAATACAGATTCGGATGCATTCAAATCGATATATAATGCAAACATTTGGACACAAAAACCAGTTCTTATCGATTCAGAGTCTGTGTCCATAATATTGTTCATTCGTTGGAAAAAAAGAATTTTTTTTAATTCAATTCTATTGCAAGAAATAATAAAAATCAATTTTTTTAACAAAATATGAACTGAGTTACTATAGAATGTGGAATTGACATGACTGGCATCGAAATGTGTGCACATTTACAGCACAAGTACTGTTTCATTGGTTTTTATTAAAAGTATATTTTTATTTCGAATACATTTCGGATTTTTAATAATTTCTAAATAATTCTGAATTTATTTTTTGAATAAAAATCAAATGATTTGTATAAAACATTTTTTAAAACTTAAATCAAATTTTTTAATGACAATACAAACGGATTTCTGTATTCACTTTTTCAGAGATGTCCACATGGGGTCAAGTGAATTGCCCGGGTCATGCATAAGTTGTTGTTTAAATGGTAACAGATATTAATAATATCATATTATTAGCACTTATTGGCATAGATTCATAAAATTAAAAAACATGTGGAATAAAAGATAATGAACCAGAACAAATAAAGGTACAACAAATAAGACTATCTTGATATTGGATTTTGAAGCGAACGACTGCATTGTGTCTCTAATGCCAAATGAGTTCTCATTGAAATTATAAATAGAAATGCGATTTATTTTCATCGTTTGCTAATCGGATAATATTATTCTTAAATTCTGTTGAAATATATATTTCATATCATTTTAATTGCAATTCTATTCTACAGTATTTTGTATTTCCTTTGATTTTAATTAACAACTCTTTGACAATGAATTTAATTATTTTTCTGAAAAATACTTTTAATAAAACTAATTAAAGCGATTGAATAAGAACTGAATGAATTGCAATACTTCTAAAGCTCTCACTAATTGCTAGGATTTACTAATAGTGAGGATCGAAATAAATGTCAACTCAGTTATCGATTGGTTTGAAAATCAATCGAATGACGAAAAAAAGTTCATAAAATTAGATCCAGATTTAGTTTAATGGCCTCATGTTATACTGACAAACCATTCAAACCCATGTTTCTATACTCTCAGACCATTGGTCTCATCAAAACAAATACAAAGTCTTTGAAACGATCAGAACTAACAGATTATTAGACAATAACAACAATATCTATGAAATCATTAGAAATTGAAGTTTTCTTAAAATGAGTTCAAATAATATCATATAATATGACAAATGTTTGTTTCGATGGTTAAACCTAATTAAAAAAGTTTGCAAAACAGGTTATACTCACAGACACAGCACAGACCCTTCTTGCCTAAGCCGACTAACATATTAAGACACAAATTACAATAAGCCGGTCTATTGAAGTGCTTTAACCTCCAAATGTGGTTTCCATCGTCTTTAACGGTTTGCTAATTATTTAGAAATAAATTTAATTTCTTATAAACCTTATAATTAAGGATTAAGTCATTCAAACAATTATCACAAATTGCTGTAAAGATGTTTGGATTGCGAATCAATTATAATATTAAATATTGCTTTCATTTGACGACAACTTCATTTGTGATAATATTTGTATAATATTTATGAATAAACACAAAAAGCAAATGAATTACCGAATCTAAGCCGAGGAGGACCAGCAGTGGAATAGTGGTCAGACCACCTCTTTTCCATTCATCCAGTGATACTAAAAGTAAAATTTTCAATATATTCTTATTGAATTTCGAATAAACTTTGGTATACCTGTGCCATCAGCGTCGTAGTCAATTTCAATCATCATGTCCTGTAAGATCTGCAATAAGTGTACAAATAATTGAATCATTATTTGCATTCATTTAAAGCAGAAATTAATAATAGAAGAAAAATATCGACAAAAGTCTGTGTATTTTGTTTCCAATAGAATCGGAATTATATTTGAAATCAAAGCCAGCACATCTTTAATGCATGAATTAAACAAATTACCCCGAAATCCAATGATTAGCTTTTCTGTAATCAATAGTCTTTCTTATATTTTTTGTTTTGCTTTTCTTTACCATTGAATAAAATATTGTTTTATTTGTTGGCTGTTATGTGAAATGTGCCACTATTTCGGGCCACTCTTAACACAATGAATGTATGTGTCATACATAGACTCATTGCCAAACTTGTGATCAAAAGTATATAACATAACTACTAGGAGTGAGTCAGGAGGAAAGGGTCAGTTTTAGTAGATTAGAGTTGAAAATATTTATGAGAAAACATGCACTGAATTCAATAAAAATAAGCCAAATTGGTACTGAGCACTTTGAAATGACCTGCGAGTGATGTCACGTATTTCCAATACTTTCTCATATATGAAATGTACACAATTTTAGTTTATTCCTTATACCCCCAGTTTTTCACAACTCTGTTTGTTGGCATTCTTTAGTCTGATCTGATCCACACTGTTATATAATATCAATAATCGGAGACAATAAGAATAAATTGAACGCAAAAATATCAATCATTTATTTGTGGCCTTAACTGAAATTTTTGTTTTTAAGTACAGAATTGAATGCAAACGCAAGAAATGAATTTTAGTCTAAGTTATCCGTCGGTGCCTTCAGTGCTGTGCAGGATATTTATGAGTCTTGCCAACAATCACGCCATCAAATGTAATAAAGCTTTGCAAACAAATCTTTTTCGATAAAGTTTTACTCAATTTAATATGTTTTGCAAATCTTATGCTCAGCTCTTAACCAAATAAATGCCGAATCGAATCAAAACAAAATAAAATTCGTTTCCGCTCTTACTCTTCACTACTGACACTACTCTACTGTATTGAGTCAGTCAAGTCTCTACAGTCTGTCTCTGCTTGGATGCGCTCTCTCTCTCTCTCTCTCTCTCTCTCTCTCTCCCCCAGCCTATCAATCATTGTTTCTATGAAATGTGAAAATCGAATCTTATGTCGACTACTATCTGATCCGTACTGTTGTTCTGTTGGACAGAATCTAATATAAACTCAGATGTGTTTGATATAAGAATTTTATTCATAAAAGCAGACAAATTACAAATACATGTTTATCCTTATAAGAGAGATATCATATTTGAAATTATATCCGAATACTGTACAGACTTATGGCATTTGATTTGATTGAATACTAAGAAAAATTGGTTCAACTTATTTAATATTCTTTATATTTATATCCGTTTTGAAACATATTCATTAGAGATCATAAATACATTTCCTTTTTCTTTTCAACCGATATGATAGAGAAAGAGTCTTGAACATTTTAAATGCTTCTTTAAATCATTGCGAAATTACCACTGAAAATGTTAAGAGCAAACGACATGGGTTATTAAGGGGGTCATTAAGGAAGTTATCTTCACTGCAAGGCATATGCAATGCAATACACATTACATTAAGTCATTTACTAATTGAAAATTTCAAAGTTATGCTTAAATGATGTTGACTTCATCTGAGGAATACCTCTACTCTATGACTCAAAAATCTAAAAGCAGAGGAGAGAGAGAGAGTCTCATTAATATAATTATTCAAATAATTTGTTAATATATTTAAAGCCAATGTTTTAAATATAAATACATTTAGAGTTAATGTCAAATATATTGATTGTCTGTCCCATCAATTATAAGAGAGAGATAGAAATTGTTGTTTATTTGTGGTCAACTCAAACCCTAATTCCCGATACAATAAAAACAAAGCAAATAACTATCGGTTCATATGAACAGTAATGTCAAGCAAAAGGAGCCAAACATCGAATGACTTCTAAGAGCTAAGACATCGTATGCATCAAATCCAATACGAGTGCAACCAAAGCAACCAATTCTGTATACATCCGGAATTTGGTCTCTAATTCCCAATCCGTCGGAATCTTTACTCATTACTTGTGATACAGTGACTGTAACTGCAGTAATAACTGACAGACAAATACTGTATAGTTATAGCCGTTAACATTCAGTTCATTTATTTGCTACACATTTGCATCGCTTTTCGCATTCAATTACTTTCTATTTGTTTTGTATAGTATTCTAATAAAATAGAAAAATTTACACAAAAATCCTCTGCAAAGTCAATAGTTTTTTAAAATATGTTTTTCAGAAAGAATTCTCGGATAAAGTGTCTTAAGATAAGTACTCGAACGACACGGGTCTTCACAAAGTAATTCCATTATCAATAAGTTTCATACAAACTATTCCTCTCTTTATGCCTGAATCACATTTTCCAATAACTTTTTTTTGTATTGCTATTGTAGTCATTATATCAATATATAAATGAAAAACTCATTCGGAATCAATTCAAAAATTCATATGAAATGCAATTCTATTAATATATTATTTTTTATAACTAATCCCTGAAATAGGCTTTTGATTATTTTGTCCCAAAGAAATGAGATTTTTATATTTGAATTTATATGAATAATAAATAAATTTGATTTCTCTGTTTGTATACATTTCAGGGATGTGCAAAAGTTGGTAAGTGCAGGGAATGAGGTTTTGATCTTCCTAAAAATCGCAATTATCAACACAAGGATAAAATATTTTCGTTGACAACAAAAGTATGGCTTAAATGAGAGATATTTTACAATTTTCATCTCACAAGTCAAGGATGGGTTGTTGAGCATTGTTCCGCATCCCTGGTTTACATTTGTTTTGCTCTTTTTTATTGATACTATTTGCCAAATCGGCTGATTCGCCAAATTTTGATTATTTTGACTAAATATTTATGAAATGCTATTTTCAAAGGAGAAGAAAATTCAAATAAAACATATTTGAAATTAAAATGAATTCAAAGCTTATTATAGAAAATGTGAATCAATCTAAACATTATCCTTAAAAGCATATCGAAGTCAATACAAATATTACATATATTTTAATTATTTATAAGAATGGACTGCAAAACAATTGATTGATTTTATTTATTTATCAAATATTTATGAAAAAAGTGTACAATATTTAGGGAAAACAAATTCATTATTTATTAATAAATATGCAAAATAAATGATCCAGTTCGTATGAACTTTTTCAATCTGATCTATTCAAAAAATTCTCGCGAATGAGCTTTAATTTTATGAATAGTTCTGCAATCGATTAATAAAGGTTTCAAATGCACTGATCAGATTTGTGGCTTTGACTGACAGAATACTCGGCCACAACTATAGATACAATTTGTTGTAGGTTCCACTACAGATATATTCTTTATACCCAGGTTACTAAAAAATAATTTTTAAACTTCTATATTTCTATAATCTATATATTGTATGTCTATAATCCATATACATTATGTGTCTGTGCAGTCGGAGTGCCTGAAACAGAGATGTCTACCCATTAGAGTGCAATGCAGTGAAGTATACATTAGATCTCTAGCAAAATATTCTTAAGGAATAAAGTTCTCAAAAGATAATCTTGGTGATCGTGCAATGCCCGCAATTCTATCATTTTCTCCGTCTATCAAAAGATCTTTGTGTAGACAACACACCAATGCGTACACTCGTCGCTCACACTTATTATTAATTAAGTTATTAATAAAAACTGTTCGAGATTTAAGGATATTCACCTGGATGCTTTGCAAACAATGCCATATTTGACCTGATTCTAAAAAGTGTATCCAAGAACAGATAATTTAGAAAAATGGTATGTTTTCGAGAAATACAGAACAGTTTCAACGGAAAGAAATTGACAGAATTGGGTCATATTATAATCTGGTTGATAGTTTTAGATTAACCTAGACAACATTCTATCATACATTAGCCGCTAATTGAATCAAAATCCGTTCGAACTAATACTGTAGAGCAGAATCAGTGAAGTATTTTTGAAATTTAAATCTGAGTCTAAGTCAATGCAACACAAGTTTACGATCAGATTCTCGAACTATGAAAGCATTAGACTATAAAAAGTATAAAAATTTCGAAGAATTGCATAAAATATTAGATAAGTTTATGTAAAACCAGTTGTAGTAAAATATTGAAATGTCAAATAAAATGTTTGAGTGCTCACCGGTTTAAGCTCAGTTACATCCCATCCAAGATACTCAGCGACAGTCATCATCTGATCGACAATGCAATCCATTTCCTATTAAATACAGTAAAACAAATAGATATTTAATATTTTATTGAAAGGGAAATACATTTGTTTTAGTACTACTGTTCTCTCAAAACAAGTGAATTGATGTTATATTTGAAAATTGTGGCACATCTGCCAAGAAGTTCATTTACACACTTTTGAAAACATATATATTTTTGGATTCAATTAGTTCTAATAAAGCAGTGATTTTAGAAGATTTTTGTTATAAAACGAGTGCTTCTAATGTCAAAAACAGATTTGTAAATTCAAATCATAATTCCTGTACTAAACATATAACCAGATTATAAGCTCATTAGCCAAATGTTTTGATAGAGAATCAAATGTCTGGTAATTTGATAGATATTTATATAATATATAAATAATTTATTGAATAGTTATGTAAATATATTTTATACGAAATTCCAGTCCGAATGAGCGATAATAATGAAATAGGTTTTGAATTTGAATTTTTAATAAACTTGAATTATATGACTTTCCAGATTAATCTAACTGTGCTCTCAATACATCACTCTATTCATTATATCCTTCATTTCCTTCTAAAGATTTCAGAGGAATATAAATCATTGGAAAACAGAATTATTTCCTTTTATTTTTCATATAATTCAGTCTCAGATATATTATGGACTCATTTCTTGAATTCAATAATATCTCTGATTCGCTGTATATCTTCTTTATATTAAAAGAAATGTTATTTTTAAAACATTTGCTTAAAAGGCTTTTTAATATAAAGAATGTTTACATTCATTCATATTTCACTCAATGTTTATTGGCTTTGATTTTTCATTTATTAATAAGTGAATCATTAGAAAAGTTTTTATTCAGAACAGTGTAGACATCAGAAGAGATGATTTGTCAGATGAACTGATATGTCAGATGAAATCATAGTTTTCTAATTTAACCAATATATAGAAAAGTACTCGGATGAAAATCGATTAGAAATATGTAAGAGTCTGTTAAACGTCTGAAGTAATAGACTGAACGAATCGAAATCTAATGCCAATTGTTCTGCAAAATATCAAACTTTAATTTCTTTTAAGCTTTCGATCAATTTTAAAGAAAATATTGATTTTTTCCATTAATATCCTTTAATTCTGCAGAAAATGCATTAGAAAATCGATTTGAATTTAAAGGTCAAAGTTCAGTTCAGCCCTGCAAATAAATGGATTACATTTGCACAGAGAAAGTATAAATTATATTAAAGTAACGAAATGTTTATAATATTACTCTTCTGTATAAAGAATTTTGTTTAAAACTTAATTATCATTTGTCTATTCACTGATTCAATGCGTTAAAAAAGTTTAGATTTTTTTCTTTCCTATGGAAACCTTTGAAATCTTCTAAATCAAATTCCCGTTGATTTGTGTCTATAATAGTATAGTTTATAAATAAATAGGATTTATCCAGAAATTCGTGAAATCATTATTTATTAATAGAATTGTCGAAAAGTATTAATAAAGTGATTAAAATTTGAGTATAATTCGCATGATTTCTATTTATAGCTAAAGAATTATATTACCGGTCAGTGCCAGCACATCTCACAGTTTCTAAAACTATTCATTTTATAACTTTAGTAATGGTGAAAGGCCATAACAGACCATAACATTTAGCTGGGCACTATTTTCAAGATTCGGCTAATTGTTCTGGTGATTAAATGCCCGGTTAAAAATTACTGTACTAGGGATGTGCAAGGGGTATAGTTAAAATACTCCCTGTTGAGACCTGTTGTAGACCCCCTCCATGACGTTTTCGCGCGTATGTGTCGGGAAAATTGAATGCTTCACCAAGCTAAATTTGATCAACATTCGTTTAAAATAACGCCATTTTCCCACTCCCTATACCCCTGTCTCGGTCGACCTTGCACATTCCTACTACTTATCATTCATTACTACCCGATAACGAAGTTCTCTAATTAAAGCCTATAATATAATGAGATTTTTTAAACAAATAGAAAGTTCTGAAAAACTAATGAATTCATTGAATGTTCAAATTTTCCATTTGAATAGATTCACAACTTTTTCATATTTACATAAAAGAATAAAATCTTTAAATTTGATTAAGTCTTAAATTCTGTTAAACTTTGAAATTTCTTTACTAATGGAAAATAAAGTAGAGTTTAGTATAATTTTGAAGAAAATTCTTTAACAATAATAATAATAATAAGATTGTGAAGGAATCGGAGTCTAAAAAGATATTAATTTTTGTCAGAACTCTTAACCTTTACTTAAGGAATAAAACATTATTTCGAAATTTGAGGATTAGTTTGAAATTACTTTAAATCTAAAATATAAAGGAATCCAAATTGAATAGCAATGCCAATCGAAGCAAAGGAGCCAGGGCTAAAGCAGGGCTAATGCAGGACTAAACTATCAGTTTACCAGAACAGTGATTAAAACTGAAATTATAGCAGAATTCGAGCAATAAATCTCTAATTACTCGATCAATATTCGAACGATTCACAAGGATTTTAGCTCTGGTGCCTTTCAATGCATTAACGAAAATCCTTTCCCGAGCTTAAATTTCCCAGGAGTATTTTTTGCAATAACCCATGTACTTAAAAACAGAAATAGTATACAGCAATGGATTAATAAATTTCCGATTCTGTTCATAAGATTCTTGATTTCGTAATATTGAATATTTGGGCGAATATTCTTCAAAAGATTCAATAAAACTAATGGACAGTCAATAGTCAATACATCAATGGTTGCAAAAATGATAAACTCATAACAAAAATATATTTATTGAGTGATTCTTAATGACTATTAAAACATTTTTATCTCTTTTCTTAATAGAATTCAAGTGATATCTGATCGACATTTCTTTGCATTACATTAGCCATAATTGAAAGCGAATTCTCTGACAGCGAAGTAAATAAATAAAAAAAACTGGAAAAATATTTCGCTTATCTTTAGTTCACTTTTCACATAAGATAATTGAAAATTCTGTCAGAATTAGAATTTCTTATATAAGAAATATAATTCGATTTTTGGGTAATTTTATACTTTGAGAGCTTCTTCGGAGAAAACACTTTTTCTTTAGCACTCATATGATGTTTGAACAACAATTGAATTAATACAGAATCGGTAGACGACTCCGACTACGACTACGACTACTACACCAAACGTATACATTAGTCTTCATTTATATTGTTTTGTTTATAATGTATAAAATAATGAAAAGCTAGAATCAAGCTATGCCTGGGTATACCCAAAATGGATCCGAATATATCCCACATAATTCTCTTTAACCTTTCAAAGCAGAAAAGAAAACACCAGGAGTTTTGATCCCAGGGGCAAAAGTCTTCATTTCCTTTTTTAATTAACTGATTATTCTGTTCGCAAATAGTTTTGCTCTTAATTTTGGGATTTAATGCGGAAACCTATTGCGTCCAATATGTGACCCATTCCTATTCGTGGCTATCCCTGGGCTGATTGTCATCGTTTTGGGCCGAATAAAGAGATTAATTAGAATGAGAAACGAGTGAACACTAGTGTATAGACTGAATAGAGTTAAGACATTTCACTTCATTCGTGACTCTATTTTACGACTGAAAACAGTTTTCTTTGAAATTAGAAAAACAATTCGTTTATGGCTTAGATCTGCATTTCAGTCCCTTATACTGTATTCGGTCTACTCTTCACTCTTTGGAGCCATTTGTGAATCTAAGCGAAAAATTTTCATTTTATGAACTCTTCTCGCAATGAAGTGACTCCAGAAACGCAAATATTTTATTATGACCTCAATATTCATTGCAAATAAAAGCGCTACTACTTGTGAATGAGAGAAATGAGACAGAATATGAGCATTCTTATAGCAGTGATAGGCAATGGGTCCGACGACAGGGGGGGGTAAGCCAAAATTTTTGGACAGGGGGGGGTACAGGTAGGGGCACAGG
>JAQIWA010001527.1:0-17857 GCA_034693305.1 Eueremaeus valkanovi | reverse complement strand
TTTCTGCTTTAGAGTAGACTAATGTACGTCCGCTCAGGTAGTCGTCGAATAGCAGTGTTGACTGATATAGGAATCCAAACAAACAGAATGCAATTGCAATGTATTTTGCAATATTTGACACTGATACTTTAGTTGCAATGAAATTATTCGTTCTAAGCTTCACATTGAGGATTACTCTGTGATCCGGATTCAACCATGCAGATTTTAATTTTTTTAATCTATTCATTTTAAATTTCTTTTATTGACAAAATTGATCTTAAAAAAATTTACTTGTTCAACGTAAAATTTTCTTCACAATAGAAACCAGACTCACTAATAAGTGTATTAAATATCAATTTTAATATTTATTATATTTTATATAAAATATCGATTAATATAATGAATAATATATTAATGTTTTGATTAGAAAAATAAGTCAATGTATGAATAATAATAATGAAATATTCATATTAATATTTTTGTACGCAGGTTGTTTAATGCGTGCATGCAAATAGTTTGTTTTTCAAATAGTAGTTTACATCTACTGCTATGAGGATATCGTTAAATAAGCGTACCATGCAAATAAATTATATTTCATCTTTCAACATTTCTTACGAAATTTATTTTCCAAACAAAATATTGATTAAAATAATCTAGATAATTCTGAAATTTTTGAGAATTCATTGTCCATTACTAAGCCACTATAATTAGTAAAAATGATAATATTATTGTTACGTATATTATGTACATTTGTGTCCACCACAAATTAAATCACTATTATATAGGGATGCCATAGGGGGGGTATAGACCAAATACCCCCCCCCCTGAGTTTGAAATTTGGCAAAATTCCCCCCCTGTGGTTTGAGGCTCTGCTAGACCACCCCTCGACTTTTTGCTCGCGACCTATACCGAAAATGGCGCCTTCGGCCGATTTTTACCGAATTTCGGCTAAATTTAGCTTAAATTCAACTAAATTAAGCTTAATTTAGGTAAATTAATGCTAAAATGTGCTAAATTTAGCTAAATTAAGCCGAAATTGGTCGAAATTCGGTCAAGATCGGCCATTTTCGACTTTAAACGCCATTTCTCGGCCAATGTGGCGGCCATCTTGTTTTTCAAAAAAAAATCCTCCCCTAGACCCCCCCTAGATTTTTAGGCAAAATCCGCCATTTTACCCCCCTAGACCCCCCGTTAGAACCGTCGAGCTTCCGCATCTCTGCATAAGAGTTGTATTGATTGTAATAATTATAGTTTAAAACTAAAACCCAATAAATGTATGAGAACTAAAATAATTGACATTTGATTAACATATCATTCAATGAAATGTCATTGAATACTAAAGGGTCAAACTTGTATATTATATGTCAAAGTTTGACCCTTTAGTATTCAGGGCATTTTTCAGTCCTTGAAGATATTATAGTTTAAATAAATGGCATAGAATACAAACAGACAGACATGTAGTGTGAACGCTAAGAGCACTGCACATTCACTGTTATGCTAGCAGGTTACCAAGGGCTAATTCACCTAATAATCTTAAACTGAATTATGAAATAAGTTTTGAGAGATAACAGAATTGAAATAATTTTATTATTAATCGGTTTAGAAATATGAAGGAATTGGTTAAGAATATGAATGAAAAGAATTTTTTAATCTTTATGTCTGTCTATCGTTCGGAGAGAGTGTGAGTCAAACTGATCTCGCTTTCTACCCAGGGATGAGTCTTAATCGCATAAATAGATAGTCTTTTGTTAATATCCGGCTCTAAGAGTCGCTGAATCAGATCTTTGGCCGATCTCTCGATGAAAATACTATTAGAAAAACCAAATTTTTTTCTTTCTTGACATTCAATGGCTTTTCTCAGATCTGTTGTATCGAACGGATAGTTATAATAAAACATTCGGAAGAGACAGACGCCTAACGCCCAGATGTCTGCCTTAAACGGTTCCAACAGTTTGTCAGTTAATCTGAGCTGAAGTTTCAGTATTTCGGGTGATTTGTAAGGAGAGGTTCCGCCAGTTCTGAATGTCGGCACAAAACCCGTTTCCTCTGTGTAATGGATTCGCGTTAATCCAAAATCGCTTACTTTTATGTCCATCAGATTGGGAACAGATTTAGATTTAAAAAGTAAAACGTTTTCTAATTTCAAATCCCTGTGCGCTATACCCACGCCATGCATGTATTCGATGGCATAGAGTATTTGAACGAAATATCGTTTTGCTGTCGAGTCAGTCATTGGACCCGAGATTTCCAATTCCTTCTCTAAGTTCCCATATTTTGATAATTCCATAAAAATAAAGGCTTTAGTCATCTGTTGATTCGTTTCGATGTCTTTGTATTCAATTACAAAGCAGTCATAGAATCTGATTATGTGATCGTGTTTTGTGGCTCTGATTCTATGAGTCGTCTTAACCATTAATAACTCATTTTTCAACGAAACCATTCGTTTCCTGGCCTTTGATTCGTCTGAAGACATGTCTAATACTTTGACCGCTATTTCAACTTTACTGCTGTTCTCATATTTGATAGCTTTCAATACGTGGCCAAACCCTCCCTGGCCCAAGAACTCGTCTGTCAGTACATAGCCTTGTGTTCTCAGGTATTCTTCCGGGTCTTTGCAGTTGTCTTTGGGAAGAGAAACCAAATACTTATCTCTCAGTTCTTCGTTCGATACCTCCGACACTCTCTTCGGTTGCAGATTAGACTCGACTCTAACCGAAGACTTGTCTTCCCGTTTGGAAATGCTTTTGGATCTCTTGTCTCTACTCTTTGTAGACTTTTTCTTCGTTTTCTTCTTTTTCCGTTTCGATGACTTTGACTCCATATCCTCGCCATTCAGACAACAACAACAAATACTGCTTAACACAGAGTATAAAATTTGCAGACATAAACACATTTAGGAGGAATGGTATGGGTTTGGATCAAATGATAATTCTATTCAGTTTTAACGGAAATTCAGATTTGAATGAATATAACGAACGAATAATATTATTATTGTTTTTCAACTCTCAAATCAATTAATTATTGTAAACGTGTTTTGAGTGTAAATCAAAGGTAAACCCCGTTCTGAACAATAGTACCGATTGTTTCAACACTAAGTCTTATTCTGATTTGTAGTTAATTTTACGGAACATTCAATCGATTCCTATAATAATAATTATTATTGGTCTCCACAGAAATGGATTTGATTAGTGATGTATTGAAAGCAAAAGTTAAATTATATGACAGATTAGAAGAACTTAAAAAACCAGACATTTTTGTGGTCAGATTTACGCCAACCGGCGATAGGTTTGCCTTAAGAAAGACTAAATTAAACGAATGCCGAGAATTAGATTTCTATGAAAACGAATCCAATTTAACGAATCGATTAAAACACAAGAATTTATTGCCATTTCTTTCCACTTTTGTCTCCAAAATCTATTTGTGGACAATAATGCCTTTCGCAGAGTTCCAGTCGTTGGCAGATCTGTCCACACCTTTTGGTTTGTCCGAAGAAGCGATAGCCTTCATAATGAAAGACGTGTTGAATAGTTTGCAGTATTTGCACAACAATTGTGTTATTCATCACTCGATCCGTTCGTCTCATATTCTTCTCTTCGGTTCTCCCAAAACAAGCTTTAATTGCGTTCTCTCGGGTCTGAAGTACTCGATTAGTGCCATCAGAAGTGGACAAGTATTGTATCCAATATATGAATATCCCACTCACGCCGAAGCGAACCTGAATTGGTTGGCGCCGGAAGTGCTCGAACAGAATCTGATGGGTTATGACACGAATGCAGACATTTATAGCATTGGCATCACTTGCTGTGAATTAGCCAACGGTTCGACGCCTTTCGCCGAATTAGAAGCGTCTGAAATGCTCCTGAACAAACTGAACGGTGAGATTCCCGAACCTCTAGACAGCAGTTCCAAAGACCTGAAACAACTGACTGATTACGGGGGCGTAAACCAGTTGACACCAAAGATGCGACAGAAATACGAGAATTATATTCAAACGAAATACAGCGAAGATTTCAAGAAGTTTACGGTCGAGTGTTGTCTACATCCGGAACCCGACAAACGACTGAACGTCTCAGAGCTTCTGTCGCACGAATTCATCAGAAGATATGAAAATTTAGACAAAACTAAGCTTTTGATTGAATCGATTCGCAAAAATGAAATTCCAGACAGAATTCGGAAATTGATTTGAACTTACATTAATTTCAATTCATTTTATCTTATATTCAATAAATTGATTCAAAAAATTATTTTAATGACTCTTTTATAGCCTAAATATCTTTTGAAAAAATAAATAATTATCGAATTAAGTATCTTGATCAAACTTCTATTCTTGTTTTGAAGATTTTTTACTTTCAAGAGTTCAGAAATATTTTTATAATTTATTTACAGAAAGAGATGGAGTGATTGGAAGAATGAAATTAATTAAAGTATAGATATATTAAAATAAGTGTAATCGAGAAGAGTTTCAATATTGTATCGGATTAACAGATATTGACTACATTTGGATTATCTGCACAGTCTGTGCAGTCTATCAATTAATTGCTTTAAAATCATATAAAATTCAGAAATGTCTTCACAGAAGCGGTCATTCGATCTGAAGTATCCAATAATCTCATTGAAGACCACAGCCATAGCACTGTTCGCACTGGCAATCGTTTATAACGTGATTCCATATCTAATATATTTAGTGAACGAATATTTGTTGGGAAAATCTAAGCGAAAAATAGCCCAACAATTGGATCCGAAGAGACCGTCGAGTCCTTGGGTTAGAACTTCGGATATCGTAACCAAAGATCGTCTGATTGACGAATGTTCGACAGTTTCTCAACTGTTCTCTAAAATAACCCAAAAGTATAGACACAAACATTGTTTCGGGTGTCGAGAGGTCTTAAGCGAAGAGGAAGAAAAACAAACGAATGGAAAGACATTCAAGAAATTGATTTTAGGAGACTATCATTGGTTTACTTCTGTAGATATAGACAAAAGAGTGGAAATAATTTCCAAAGGATTTCTGTTTATAGGAATCAAACCCAAAGACATTGTAATGATATTCGCGGAGACGAGACTCGAATGGATGATATCGTGTCAGTCGTTATTAAGAATCGGTGCGACTGTGGCTACACTTTATGCCACTTTAGGTGAAGAGGGAATCGGTATGAGTTGTGTCAATAGAACTTCAGATTGCAATTAATTACTTCCGTATCGACAGTTCATGGAATCACTGAAACAGAAGTAACGCATATAATCACTAATTTTGATCTATTGGTCAAATTGAGGTCAATTATGGATCAGATTTTGAAAGTCAAAGCAATTGTGTATATGAATGGATACAAAGAGCCGAATCTGAATGAACTGTTTGACGAACAACAGCGACAAAGAGTTCAGTTTTATTCACTAAAAGCAGTCGAAGAGTTAGGAAATTCCCAAAAACAGCTCAAAGGCATTGATCCTAAACCAGAAGACACAGCAGTCGTTATGTATACTTCCGGTACATATTTTCACATATTTCTAGAACTCAACTCTTGATTGTCTGCTTTTGGTTGTGTCTAAAGGATCGACAGGTATTCCAAAGGGAGTAATGATTTCTCACAAGAATCTGCTGGCTGCAACCAAAGCTTTTTATACTCTGGCCTCTGATCTGAACCAGGGTGACGTTTATTGCGCTTATTTACCATTGGCTCATATTCTGGAAATGGCCGCCGAATTGTATTACATAAGCAATGGATTGGCCGTCGGTTTCGCTACAATTCAGACACTGACTGATAATTCGACCGGAATTAAGAAAGGAGTCAAAGGAGACGCAACTCTACTCAGACCTACAATTATAACAACCGTTCCGCTAATTCTGGACCGAATTAAAAATGCTGTGACAGAGAAGATCGAAAACTCGAATTTTTTGTCTAAATATTTGGCCAAATTTGGCATAAAATACAAGAGTTTTTGGTACGACAGAGGATTCGATACTCCGGTTATTAATTGTCTGATTTGTCGTGAAATTAGAGCCAATTTGGGCTCAAGAATACGAGTGATCGTATGCGGCGGCGCCCCCTTGAGTGTGCAAACACACAAATTCATTCGGAGCTGTTTTAATATCAGAATTATTCAGGGTTTCTATTGATTTCATATTTAAATCAGTTTTAGAACTTCCTAACAATTCTCTAATCTTCTCATTACTCAGGCTATGGACTGACAGAGGCGTCGGCGTCGACCTCTGTAATGGGTCTCTACGACAATAGCGTGGGGTTTGTGGGCCCACCACTCGAAGGCGTTCAGATAAAGCTAATTGATTGGGAAGACGGGAAGTATAGACTGACCGATAAACCGAACCCAAGGGGAGAGATTGTGGTCGGAGGCGAAACCGTTTCCAATGGCTATTATAAGAACCAGGAGTTGACTAAAGAGTCGTACAAAGAGGAGAATGGCATCAAATGGTTCTTTACGGGAGATATCGGAGAAATATTTCCGAACGGATCGCTCAAAATAATTGACCGGAAAAAGGATATAATAAAATTGTCGACCGGAGAGTACATTCCATTGGGAAAGGTATGTATAAATAGATTAAAACAATAGTTAATTTATATAAAGAATTTGTGCGAATACACAATCAGATCGAACAGCAATTAAAGAAGAATCCATTTGTGGACAATATATGTGTTTTGGGTAAACAGTATTTGATTGCTTTGATTGTTCCGAACGAAAAACAATTGCAATCATTGGCAGAGAAGATATCAAAGTCTAGCCTGAGTTTGAAGCAGTTGTGCACCGATTCTGCTGTCAAACAAAAAGTTTTTGAATCCATTCAAGAGACCGGAAGAGAAGAGAAGTTAAATAAGTTTGAGATCCCCTCAAGAATTATGTTATGTTCAGAGGAATGGACGCCAGAAAATGGTTTAATGACGGCTGCACTCAAACTGAGGCGAAGAAATGTTGAGGAATACTACAAGAAAGATGTCAACCAAATGTTCAGAAGCTCTTAAGCTTATTGCAGTATATTTTGAATTTCATGTCTCAATAATTCAGTTATTTATCAAAATTTTGCATTAGATTTGAACTTCAGAATACATTTATTCAGCGATTCTTATATTTCATTTCAATATAAGCTTATAATAAAAATAGGGATGGCCTGAAAGCGAGTGAACCCGTCATCACTTTCTACGCGGATGTGAGCTTAAGCTCAAGGAATGATCTCAATATTGAAGTCATTTTCCATACAATTCTTTCATCGCTTGAACTGATAAGCATTTTATAGTCTATTAATGCGTTTAATGTTAATCACGCGTTCGTTGAGAAAGGGGTGGAAATACCCAGAGTCTAATTGACTGTAAGTCGAGCGCATGTTCTCGAATATTCTGTATTTTATTTGTAAAAATGTATATAAAGTTAAGAAACTAATAGTTTTTAAGTTTAGTCTCTTCTCAGCCATCGCTGTAGACGTGTGTCTCGCGAGTGGACTAATGTTTGGTTTATTTTAATTGATTTGTATTTTAATTAATAATTGTTTTAAATAATAAAAACTTTTAACAGTTTAATGCAGTGCTTGAAAGCAATCCGTTGTTAGCATTAGTTTTCATAGAAAACTGGTGTAAAACTCGAGTCCAGTTGGAGTGTCTGTCCCGTCGATCCGTAGTCTTGGTCAGACACACCCCCTTTGACAGACCAGTCTGCGCGGAGGAACAGCACTCGCTGTCGACACGAGTCAAACGACCACAACCGGGTCCGACAAGAAGTCCGGGTCCAACCTTCAATCTTCACGCGTCTCGCAAAGTTACCAATAGGCTGGGCCAGTGGTCACCCACCCTATTACACACATCATAAAGTTGCAATCTTACTTTTATTGATTGGATATCTGTCTGACAACTATTATTTCACAACTTGGTCTGAAATGACCTGACAAGTCTGATGTCAGTTGACAAGTATACCTTTGCTTGGTCAAATTTTTACAAATAGTTTCATTTGAACTTAATTTTCTAAAATTTATATTATTATTCGGGGTCATCTTTAATATGAGTTGCTGGATGAATATTATATTTTTATTTTGCCGGAAGATTATAAATATATTGTCCCGGAATTGAATTGAATTGAAAATTTATTGAGTGCAATTTAGAAATTTCTAAACTAAACCTTGCTCATCACATTTTATTATATTATTAAATAAATAATTTTGAATAAAAAGGTTTTCCAATGAATCCGAATTAGATTTTTTTATTTATATTTATATAGAAATTAATTGATATAATAATTTCTAAATAACGAAAACAAGTTTAGATCAAATATTGGTCACTATTTAATAGGAATTGTTCGTAATTTAACGATAACTTTATAACTGATGATATTCTATGAGAAAACTGTTTAATAAATGAAAAACTCTTCTCTTAATGATAGATAATGTTATACAAAGTGGTACTGAAATTAGTTGTACTGATAGTGAGTTACACTAAACTACAAAACACTTTCATATGTTATCTAATGTAATGTTTACTGAACTCTATGGCAGAAGAAATGGAAAACCTTTGAAGCCTTATGTTCTGCTAATGAGTTGCGTTGAGTACATGCCATCCCTGCCATCAATTACTATCCGATCTTTTTTTTCAATAGCATCAACACATCAACGCATTCAATAGCGAACATCCAATACAAGCGAATAGAATGAAGACATACGAGAGATAACAACGATTTCACTTATTTATATCAAAAATATGTGAACTTTTCAAAAGTTTACGCAATTATATAAAGATTTCTATTTTCAAAGCGAAGCGATTCGTAAGAAGTGATCGTTTATTAAATGAGAAATCGAGTCAAACATTATTCGAGTGGATTCTCCCCATCATCTCAAGGAAGTGTTCAAACAAATGCTTTCCACTTAATTATGGCATTACAACATATGTCTGGTACTGAATAGTCAGGTTGAGTTTATAATTAAACTTGGTCAAGTTTGCATGAACCTAGATTCTTGTCCTATAAGAATGAAACCACAACTACTGTACGTAAAAGACGAGTGAAAGAGGAAATACGAACAGTGCATATAATACATGTATCAGAGAATAGCTTTACTCAATATAAATCTTAACCATTGAATAGAATACAATATTTGTGAGCCTGAGCTACATTAACTGTATGCCAACCCACAAATTGCTCATTTACTGTAGTATCAAATCATAGCAATCAAACCTATAGAATAGCAATAAATCATTTGAGAAGAACAGAACAAAAATAACTTTTCTGTAATTATACGATAGATATATGATATCATATCGAGTATTAATTGTGTCATTGATTCAAACATAAAATCTAATGAAATATGCTAGTACACATTCATTTATTCCAATATCACCACTTACATAACCACTAGCCCTGTTGTCATTTACCTGCCTCAGTTTCTGGACTTTGCTCTTAAATGCCGGTCATTTAAATCTGTACAAGCTAATATTAATGAAGAACTACTTTCTCCAGACTTATAGGTACTGTATCTTTATTGTGATCTAACCTTTTCAACCATATCCTGAAAACTTTTCAACGAAAACATATCATTTTTGGATCAAATACTGTATTAAAATATCAAATTACATGAAAACAAGCTTGGTGAAGCTTAAGCAGTGGTGTGTTCATAATTTGTGTCAACAACTGAATCTCATTTTCATACAGAATATTCTTATATTTTGTATTCATGTATTTTTCGCACTTAATTAGCTCTGATTTGAAAATTCAATTTAATTTTATGAAAAATTAAAAGAAATATAATTATAATTCTGTCGGAAAATAAGTTGAATTGATTAAAGAAATTAAGCATTAATTCTAATTATTCTGATTCCTGTTTTTGTTGTGTTTGTCACTTAATCTGTTTATTCAATTCACTGGATATTATGTAATAGTATTTATATGACAACTGAGAGCACACTATAATAGGGATGTGCAGAGAGGAGTCACTCAAAAGCGCCAAAAGTGGTAAATATGTGACACAGACTATATTCAGACAAACAATTAATACGATTACTCGATATTCGGTAAACTCTTATCAAAGGACGCGTAATCTAATAGAGAAGAGCTGTGAACACATTTAAATCACATTGAAATCGGCTCAAAGAGTATAACACTACTTGAATAAAAGTGTTTAGAATTTTATTAAATTATTACCATGATTAGAGCATACAATGAGAATACAAATTGTGCAAAAATTTTTAAACTAGGTTAAGTATTTTAGGATTTATTGACAGTATAAAATGTTAACCCTCTGATTGATTCGTTGGTACAATATGCACAAAAATGTTACAAAAAATCACATTATATTCTTTTTTATAGAATATTTATTATTTTAACCCTCTGTTTGAACCGTTTACACAAAAATGCACAAGTTTATTTAAAATAATATTCCATACTTTCCACCAAAATCACTTTTTGTCAAAAAACAATGTGTTGCCAAGAGAGTTCCAGAGATATCTCTTCTGATTAATGTATAGTATTGAATGAGCTATAAAATAGACCCTACTTTTACTATGGAACTCTTTTGGCAAAGTGTGCAAAAATGAATATATTCATTTTAATGAGTGTTTTAAATCAGTTGTTATCAATCTATAATAATATTCTTATTCAAAAAGTATCCACATTTACTTGCTTTAAAAGAATGTTTTTGGATTTTTCAAATATCTCACCTACTTTTTATTTAATTGGCATTTCAATTTTGAGAAGAAAAATTGATCCTGCTCAAAAATGCTTACATTTCTGAAAATTATTTTCACATTATTCGCTATTGTTTGCATTACTAATCATCTCTATAACATTATGTTTTGATTTCATGATGTCGAAATTGAAACACTGTCATGCTCTTTTTTCATTCATCTAGCAAGTAATTTGCAGCCAAACCACATGAGCTGTTATTTCAGTTTATATGCAAAAACATTTCAAATTATTCATGAATTTGTTACAGAACTGTTCGGAGACATATTCACGCGAGTGCTTTGAATTCTCTATAGAGTGAGAAATAGATAGTTATTTGCAAAACAGTTTGTCTGACTGTCTGTCATATGATTGCAGTATTATATGAATCGATTCAATGAATTATTATTATTCAGATGTTATGAATGCTTTCCAATCGCATAGATATTAGATATTAATCGTATATTACATAACAATATACGATATGACAGACAATTCCGTCGAAATATAAGTATTTTTATGATTATTGCAAATCAAATGCAGAGAAGATGAGCTCATAATCAATGGATTGCAATCGCATTCATATTATATTCATTCAAATGTCAACTTCGATGTGAACTCAGATTTTTGTCGCAATAAATGTCAAAACAGATTATGAAAAAACTTGTGAAAGATTTTGATATAATATAGAAAAGTGTGATTCACTTCATATCTATACCCACATCATATTGATTGATAGAGAATACTGTTCTTGAAAGCTGAATGTATAAACAAGGTTCGTTCTGTAGCATATACTTTACACTTTAATATAATAGAATATTCTTGCAATTTGCACCATGTTCAATTGAATAAAAACTCATTTATAATTGATGATTGGTGAAAACATGATATCATATTGATATTTTATAACCTAGATCAAATAGTTTTATATGAGTTGCTTGAATAAATATGAAGTTATTCTGTGCTCTCATTAATACTATAAGAATATTAAGAAATGAATGAAAAATGAATTGATTTTACAATAATTTCTAATTAAGACAATTTGTTTTGTATTAAAACAATACCAAAAAAAGAGTTAATCGAAAAGAACAAAAAAATAATCGAAAGCATAGAATAGATATCTGTTTACTATTTATATAATATTATTATTATTATATCTAATTTAAAGCTAATCAGTCAATGAGACACAGCTTTCTCTAACGGAGTATCGATTCTGTCCTAAAAGAGGAGTACTTTTATTGACTGTATGTCTAGTCATAGCTCACACATAGATTGAGTGACTCGAGCTATGGCTATGTTTTCTTAATTTAGTTTTTTCTCATTTGGAAATCACATTAAAAGAATACTGTATGCCATGGCCTGCCTGTGCCTCAGCAATGCCCTCGAGTCCAATAGTGAACAGTTTAAGAAAGTGAACGCTAAAGCATAGGAGAGAACAGTCTTTTTAAGTTACATACCATACCTCTCATTCACTCTATACCAGACTTTTTCTCTTCTTATAAATTAGATAAGAAATATCCGACCATTCATGCCATTAGACCTCCTGTGCTATCGTGTATTCCGTACTCAACTCTGAATATGCTTTCAGCAAAATATAAATTATTTTTTTCTTATATTTTTGTTTTTGTTTTTTCTCTCCTTTTCTTTTCGGCTAAAGTAGTGCTGAAAATATTAATGAGAGTAAAGCGTATAATACTATTGAATACTTAAAATAAATATTTGTTTTGTTTCGTCTGGTCTTGTGTTGAAAATTATATGAAATTTTTGTTTATATGTAATTAATATAAATATTTAATTTTAATGAGTCTAACAAAATGTTGTGGATCACACTTTTTATTGTATCAATTATTCATTTTAATTATATTTATTTATACGGTTTCTATTGCTATAATAAAGTCTGTTTCAATTATGATCATGACACATTATTTAAATAGACTCAAGCTAGATTAAGTCAGAAATATAATAATAAGAGCCTGGAATACCGTTCCGCCTTCCCATGCATATGAGTCTGGTGTTATCATAACAAACAAAGGGAGAGTTACCACATCAACTCAATAGTTAGCAGGTTAACTTTCAAATGCAGTTCAAATATGACATTTACATGTTGAAAAAGTACTGTTTGAACTTGGAACTTTCCATTTGAAACCACATAATTGAACTGACTAGTGAGTCTGAAAGCTAAACTGCTGACTATTGATGTGTTAACTCCCCCTTTGTTTGTTATGATGACACCAGACTCATAATATTGACCTAGATGATTTGAAAAATAGACCCTACACAATTTATCTATCATGAAAATTATTCCGAATCTCTGATTCACTCATTGCAAGAATACAATTGAATTTATTTACTATTTTGTTAATAATTAAATACTGTACTGAATGTATCAAGGTAATACTCTATTGAATAATCTTTTATATGGTTTCAAATCTAGTTATACTATTCCAGTAATGATGAGAGCATTGAATACACAATTTCAGTAAAAGTCAATTATTGTTAAGCCATTCACTCTATTCTTGTTATACTCTCATTCATTCGGTGCACAGGTATTGAAAATGTTTCCAATGCTGTGCCAAAAGATTGAGTTTCGCACAACTGATGTATTCAACAGAATTCAGTCAAGAAATGTATCTAATGGTCAGTTTCTGTTAAAAAAAGGTTTTTCTGATAAAACCAGAATATCTTTGTATATAATATACCACAGATTCATATGAGTCTAATGTATGGCAAGTCATGCAAAACAAACTTTATTTTATGCGAACATTAGCTAAATATTCTTTAACCGCAAGCACAAGAAGTTTTGTTTTTATGCTTTATTCTATTTACTCGTAAATAATGAAAAATAAAAATAGGTTAACATAGATTAGTTTTTAAAAAATACATTTTTGAACTTAACAACGATTTAAACCCAATATTTTAAAAATTATTTCTGAAATTCAGTCAATTTTTCAGACTTTTCCGTTGAATAATAATAATAATAATAAATTCCATTTAATATCCTAAACCGACCATGCACATCTATGTTTTAAAATATCATTTTAACTTTAATTGATTGTAATCTCAAAATGATATATACTTTAATAAATATAATAACGATATTAAAAGGAATTATTAAATAATTTAAAGAATTTTTCTTGTTTTGCATAACGACATGACATTACAAAACGGCATTCAATTATTTTTTGGCTGTTTTTTGTACGAAAATCCCTTTTGTTATAAACGTCTAATTTTTTATGTTCTCAATAAAGCATTTGTAATAAAGGTTTAAATTCAAGTGAATTAGTCTTCGCTTGTTATTTGACTTAAGAGGGTTTGACTGCTGTAAGATAAAGTGCACAAATGCTATACCTAGGTCTCTGACAGATTAATTATCAGCTTGACACAAGCAAAAGCTTTGTGTCGAGGAATGCGTTCAATATATTCGGTCGCTTTGTTTGGTTTTGACTCTTGTATTGAAAGCTCTTATTTTCTCATTTAATACACAATCCATTCGGCTATCGATGGAATCTTAGGTATGTTGTGCCGGCTAACCACTATTTTCACTGGCTACCAAATAAAAATGTGCCAGTTAAATGCATACTGTATGTAGCAAATAGTAGATGGAATATTTGAAAAACTGTAAACTATATGAAAATTCACATCCAATCTGAATAAGAGACACATCAGTTAAGTTGGAAATAATGATAAGAAATATAATCAATGTTTTAATCTTTGCATATAATTAATGGTAAGGAAAGAGCGGATGAATTCATTTGAACTAATGTTCATTTCTCTCATTAACCATAAAACCGATGTCTAATAGTCTTATATTAATTACAGTATAATTCAGTATTTCTTAAATAGTGATTACCAGAGTCTGGTGTCATCATAAAAACGAAGGGGGGTTAACCCATCAACTCAATAGTTAGCATGTTAACTTTAAAACCCAGTTCAAGTATGCTGTTTCAATTAGAGTTCCAAGTTCAAACAGTGCTTTTTTTCAACACAAAAATGTCACATTTTAACTGCGTTTGAAAGTTAACCTGGTAACTATTAAGTGTTTCGAATGTCTAGATTGTAAAGCTTGGTCATCCCCATTATTAAGAGACTTATATGAATGTGAATTCTAATTAAATTAAATAATAAAAATCCATAAATTAAGTCGAGATTAAGTAGAACACAATTCTACTTGACTACGTGAACCAGTTCAAATTGAAAAAGTAGTTTCCCCTAAAAGCTCCCTTGAATTATTGAATCCATAAGATATAAAAAAATTTGTTTGAAAGTTATATCACATCTAAAATATATTTATTTATATTACTTAAGACTATTGGAGCGTATCTTAAAAGCCCAGAAAGTTTTTGAAATTTTACTCTTAAAAACTAACGAGTGATATAAGACATAAAGTACAGTAAATCGTAAAAAACAGAATGCAATCCAAGTTATAATGCTCTGCAAAATGTGTCCCAAAAGGGGTTTTCATTTATTTTATACTTTTCTCTAATACTTTTCAGACGAAATCCGTTCTTATATTGATTTATATATATTTTTATGTTAAGCCATAATTATTATCTAATCTATGACTAAAATGATTTAGATGGACCAAGAACATTTGCATATTCATCATCACATCACTATTCAACGAATATATTAGTCATTTATATTTTACGATTCAATTCAATACAAATTGTATGCATTTATAAGAGTAAGTAAACTAATTACATAAAAAGCTGAGCAAAAAATATTTGTTTAATAAATATTTTCGATTTATGCAAATGTTATGAATGAATAAACAGTTTTTCTATTTGTGTTGATATTATTTAAATTATTTATTTATGAATATTTCGGTGAATTTGTTACGGAATTGCGTTTAGAGACTAGTCTTTTGAACATTTAATATGAAATAATTTACTTTTTGATGCAATTTGAGCTTTGCTAAAATGAGTTGAACCTTGCTGCATTCATATATTCTATTTGATAGACTCATATAGTATTAGATTTGGAGTTTTGATATGAAATTGAAAATATTTTTTATGATTATATTTACTATATTTTATATTTTTTTATTTTAATACTTAGGCTTTGAATGATTTTCACTGAATGCGAACCAATTTTATATCAAATACTGTATAATATTTGATCGAAAATATGTTCTGAATTGAATTTAAAAGTCTGAATGCATTGCAGCGAAAACATACGATAGGCTAACAAAATGGACAGTTATTTTGATTCAAACAAATCTATTTACTCCTCATTTTTTGAATTTATATCAAGATTAAAAGTGAATCATCAATTGAAGCTTGAACAAATCGGCAACAATAGGTGCTTGATAGATATCTCAATAACATAACCAAAAATATTAATATAAAACTTTTCTAAACCATTGATAAAGTGCTGAAATAATTGACAGCTATTGGACTGAAATAAAAAGTTCAAAGACTATAAAGACTAAAAAGCCTGAAAGCATTGAATAACTACTTTTCATTCAAAGTAGCATCGCTACAATTTTTCGTTTCATAACCAAAAGGCAAGTTATAAATCAAAGTTATGTGAAAAATGTCGACTATTTTTATACCAAAAATTCTGATTAATATTATTTGTAATAAATATTTTGAATTTTTAATTCTGCTAGGCATCTAGTAGATAAAGTTACACAGCTCAATCACTTACTTTACCCGGCAAAATAATTGAATCCCAGGCCATTTAAACTAATAATTTTGAGGTTTCATCAAAATTGCAAAATATCTTCCGGCGAGCAAATGATCTAATCTGGACCACTCCTATAGCAGCTCAGTATCAAAGACACATCAATTCTATTGATCAGATCTATTGAAATGAAATTTTCAAAAAAGTTTTATTGGATTTCATCCTTTTTTTTCTTGCAATTCATCTCTATTTTTCAATTCCTTTCAAATTATAGTTAAGTCAAAACTATTTCATTGCAACAGAACTGTTGGAAATGCAATGTTAGCACTAATACTGTTAACACTAATGTCATATTATTTGTGTCTATACTGTACTCAAATCCACTGTTGGCCAAAAGAGGGGATACACAGGGTTAACAAGGTAAGTTTTAAAGTCGGAACAAGTTCAATTATAATAAGAAAAGTTCGACTGAATTTGTTAGACAATAATTGTGTTTAATCTTTGATCCAAAATTATTCTTGAATTTCGAGTGTATCTGAAAACTGCAAATCTGACCAACCCTGAGCCGATGAGCTTGGTCATCTTTGAATCTGATCTAACACTACTATTCACTATACTATCTATATCTCTATCACTTTGAACTCACTCTTCACTCCTATTGACTCTTCATTTCAAGCGATCAATACATTTAATAGACTTCTGGTTTAGAAAAAGAAAAAAAAATTAATCCAACGAATACTTGATCTGAGATTCTGCACATTCGGCTGTTTTATGTTTGCATTGAATTTATTTTTGTACTGAAAGCACATTTCACTATAAAGTTTATAATTAAAGAAAAATTAAAAATCTATTAATCCATTGAAGTTAACCTGAATTTGAAATATTATTTGAAAAACAGTTAAAAATAAAATCCATTTCATTATTGAGAAAACAAATTTCATTAATTTTTTTCCATAAGATTAATAACATTTTCTGCTTTTATTGTCAGATATTTATACGAATCTATTGAGAAAATGGATGAGAAAATCATTGTAAGTATTAATACGGCTAATGCTATAATTTTCTATTGTATTCTTTCTATTCATTTTGAACTCCGAATCCATAAAAATTATTTTCAATATAATTCCAGTCCAACTAAATTCTATTGAAGTTCTGAACAGAAATTTAATTTATTATCATTAGTAAAATTGAAATTTTCTTTTCCATTCATTTTCTTTTATGTTTAATATCAATAAAATTTAAAATCATATCAATTCAGATAAAACCATAAATTCTTAATAATCAGAATTAATTTTTTATATGTATTATATTTGTAGGCAATTCTGTATTCACTCAATACATAACAAATGATTGAATAGAAAATCGATTAATAATTTAAATATAATTCTCAATAAAAAAAACAGTGAAATATATATTTATATTTGCATTGAATAATACGAATATACAAGTAATGAGTGTTTTCCTACAAATTAATTAGAAATAGTTTTGAGCAATAATTATGACTAACATTAAGCCAATGGTATTAATGGAAAGAATAGAAGAATAAACTAAAGGAATAATTAATTCGTTAAACAATAGAATCGATTGTATAATAGAGCAGATAATT
>JAQIWA010001526.1:0-17858 GCA_034693305.1 Eueremaeus valkanovi | reverse complement strand
CTTTTGAGGGCCAAAAGTGCCCCATTTTCACGTTTTTTCCTCAAAAAGATCGAAAATTAGAGGGGGGTATGCCTCAGAAAAATCACAGGGGGGGGTATACCCCTACCTGTACCCTCCCCATTGCCTATCTCTGATCTTCAATCAATTGATTACTGTAAAACAACCTGGAGCCAACGCTAATTAACAAGTGCGCGTACATTATTATCAATTTAAAGCGATGCAGCAGGGTTTATTTCTTGAAAATATAATATTACCTTTGTCCTGTACATAAAATCATCTTCAAACATGTACCATAAAGAGACCATGGTCTTTGAGTCAAAAGGCAAGCTTATTATGTTTATTGAGCTGACGATAGTTTTGTCTCCTATTTATATCAATATCAATACTGCGACCGAATTAGGATAAAAATAGAGACAATTACTGTATAACAATAAACCCCTATTTTGTTTGACTTTGCAAGCAAGCACATTAAACACACTGAACAGGGTTCAATATAGTAATCAAAATAAGCAATTAAATAGGTTGAGATGCAAAGGGCTTCGTTGGGCAGACTTTAAAATTGAATTTGAATAGGAATTCAATGTTTGAATGCAAGCAAATTCTGATCACTTATTAATAACTTATTATTAATGATTAGTTTAACCATTGATAGCATTCTATACTTTTCTTTATGCTATTGAATACTGTAATTGCATTTTACGAATTAATTTCTACTTATATTGTTTAAGTACAGAGATAAAACAAAAATTTCAGTGCCCCAGGTCAGTATAATAAAATAATTCCAATCAAATTATTATTCGTTGCATTAATGCCTTTAATTATGACTCATATTATTGATTCTAAAACATGATTTCAAAACAATTTTTTTATCCAATTATTAGCGGAAAAGTCATTGATTTTATATTTGAGTCTATAATCTTATCGAATCGTAAAACGATTTCTAGATTTTATTGATTATTGATTTGATTTTTCTAATCCGAAATAATTATCACAATATTTCAGCAATCAATTAGAAATAGCAAAAAAAGGTAAAAACTATTGATTTAATTGAAGATAATTTATATTTGCTTTGAATGGATTTGTTGAACATATCTATAGCTAACTGTTCTGAATAACCCTTAAAAAAGTTCATAATTCCTATCGAGTTATTAAACATAAGAAAAATATTTAATACAATAATTGATTAAAACTCTATTTAATAACTGTTTGTTTCAATAAATCATTTGCAAATCAAGATAACGATTGGTTTAATTATATTTTATTCATAATAATCGCAAATAAATATGATATTCATAACGAAAACTCGTGATTCAGTAATTGTGAAAATTTATTATAACTTTTTTTGCAATATTTTTCTGCAATTCTTTCGCAGACATTAACACCAAAAAAGAAGAAAAAATTAGATTATATTATAATAACATGTCTTAAGACATGAAAATAAAGATTTAATTCTATTTTTCACATAATATATGATTTTTTCCTTTTAATTAAAATTTAAAACAATTTTCTTCACTTTCGTCTTCACATGATTTGTAGTGAGAAAAGAGAAGAAAAATATCTAAATTTAATTGAGTTCAACAATAATTAATCTAAATGTCAATAAAAAATTTCTTTTAACTTTATTAAAACTTATTTTCTTTTCGGGAAATTTAAAAATTAATTAGATTTTGAATATCAATTTTGGGATATATTTTCTCCGTTCATACCTTACTTTTAGATAATTTTTTTCTGAGCATTCAATTAATTTTTTACTTATTTTTCACTCACATTCATAATTGATTTCCTTAAGACCTGTTTTGAGAAATATTCTCTTCTTTCGACTTATTTAATGTCTTTCCAACTAAATTGAGTTATAAAATAAAATTTTTATGTTTTTCTGCCATAATTTATATATTTTTGCCGAAGAGTTAAATGAATAGTTGCTATCAATGATGTAGTCATGCGAAGTGAGAGTTAATCATAGAATGTCTAAACCAACGAATTACCGATAAACTGCTCTTCGCTTTAATAGCTTTTTACCTACTCTTCCAATAGGTTTTTCTCTAAACTTTTTTACAAACCCAATGTTTCTCAGCTAAAGAGCACATGCGATGAGTAAATAAATTATATTTTAAAATATCGTTTAAATAGATTATCCGAACGGCTCTTCTTTACTGCAGTCGTTTAGTTGTTTAGTTGTTTACTCTTGAAAACTAATCCATTTTCTCCAATTGCACGAACCATACAAATACTGTAGAAGTCTTTTCAATGCATTATAAAAATAAGAATAAAAGGCGAGAAATATTGAGAATTAAAGCGATTCACGAATGAGTGATAATTAATGGAATTCAGAGTCATATCGGCTGCGGATCTCTGAAACATAATTCTGATATTCTTTTGCGGTTTGGCTGCGATAACAATATAACAATATTATAATATAATATTTTGTTCCTAAATTATTTCTCTCCCAATCATTCACTTGCAAATGGGATGTGATGTTCATGAGGTTCATCCAGAACAGGCAGAACAGGCAGAACATGCATACATAGATCAACATTTATTTAGACATAAGTTCTCCACTTTTCTTATTAGCACTGCATAGCTGTTCATTAGTTCACGACTGCGAACACCTGGAATCGTATCCTATGCTATGTTCGTCCAACACAGGGTGTGCAAGCCATTGTAAATTACTCGCACAGTTTAAGGCTGACAATGTACCTTGCTATTTCTTTGAAAACTCACTCAAAACAATACTGAACCCCCTTTTCTATAAGGTTTTTGTTTTGAGTCCAAATCTAAATGAAACGAAAGCCCTTATAATGGCTGTCCTGCACATCTCTGGTCTGGTATGCAGGGTTTGGTTATTGAATAGACTGGAATTGAGCCCATTCCAAATTGAGATGTGCGCCACTAGCAAACAAACCTATCCAAGCCATCCATCGCCGAGTGCTGTAGTGGATGGAAACACACCCACCCCTCGCAAGGATTTTGATTTATCGAGTGCCGTGATGTGCAATGCAGGCCCTAATGGATAGAGTCCTAACACGCAATACCAGTGCTGAGAATTGGAGAGCGGAGTAGAGCCGAAGAGAGCCGAACGGAGAGCAGACAATAGAACAAAGAATATGTGAACCAAAGGCCGAGTAAAGCAAATCTCGTTAAAACAAAAGCAAAGAATTAATAAACAAATCAAAGGTGGCCTCAGCGCCAACCGACCCATACATATACTGGTATTATAATAGAGACGTCCAGACCGGTGAATACCAGAGGCCATGTTCTGCCTGTTAGCCATGCCTTGTCTATGCCTTGTCTATGCTGTGCATCTGTCGGCAAACACACAATAAGGCCTAAACTCATGACTTCAGACAAACTAATTATTTAACTAATATTTATATTAACAGACAAACTGACCGCGCATTCCATTAGACAACTTTCAAATCCATAGTTCAGATATTGATTGAAAATTTAAGTTTTTTCTTCCAAATCAGAGTATATGAAAATGATTTAACATTTGGAGAAAATAATAATTTATATTTATGTCGGAATAATGTGCTGGCACTGGCACTGGCACTGGCTATCTATGGCCATATCAAAGGGCGTTGGCATTGAAGATAGTCTGTGCCATCAATGGATGACTAATGGTCTAAACGTTAAATTAAATGTAATTTCTCGAGTATAGAGCACAGGTATAAAGCACTCGTATAGATATTATGACAATAAGCTTAAGTATAGTAATGTTTGGAATAAAAGAATAGCAGAAAAGATAGTCTGCTTTGCATTCATGTCAGCAAATGTTTGCTTTATATAAACAATCTATGATTTATTCGTCTATTTTTATGCCCATTGTCTTAAACTTCAAGAATTTTCAATTTTCTTCACTCGCTTTTGAATAAATTGAATTCAATTTACAATTAAATAAATAATTTTAAGAGAAATTTAAATTAAATGAAAACCTTTTTTGTCAGACTTTTCTATACTTATTAATAACACAAATACATTGATATAAAAATCAGCAAATTTTGTAGATTTTCAGAATTGATAAGTGAATACTGAATCATAAGAATAAAAGGCAATTATTTGTGTCCAGGTCAAAGATGCTTATTTATTGATTTATATAGAAGTTCTGTACTGAGGAATCGATAAGCGAATATCAGCTTCTGATCGGCTCTTAAATTGACCAAAATATGCCCGGGTTTATATTAGACCCTCAAATACTTTTTAGATAACCCTGACCTCATCAGAAATTGCCGAATATATTGACTAAATCCTTCGCCATCACTGCTAAAGAGCAAACATTATGTTCAAATATACATTTGAACCAGAGTATTGACTGATTAGACAGTCTGGCTTACTTTTATGACTTTGTATAATAGAGTGCGAGGGTCATTTGATAAATCAAATGAATTGATTGCATATTAACTACAGATAAGAATAGTTTTGTATTGGATTTCATTCATTCAATTATATTTACACTTCTTATGAATGAATCAAAAAAAGATAGCTTACTATAATTGCGTCTAAAAATGTGTTGGAAAATGGCCTTGCTTGCAATTGATTTGGTAAATCAACGTATAGTTTCTTTATATTCATTTATTATCTATTATTCTTCTTCTGTTCCACATATGTCTGAACCCAAATATATTACAAATAATTAATATGTGTTTCAAAACATATAATTTTTTCTAAATGTATGCAAACTTTTTACACAAAATGATTATTATCGCTGATCTTCTCTTAGATTTGCTCTACCGAAGTGGTACACATATATAGCGTACAGTCTTTATACAGTATTGACCATGCTCAAGTTTGCGCTCCTGCCTTCTATTCGCTCTTAAATAATTGGTCGACAAATAATATACTTATCGTTATTTGAGCAAAAAATTCAACGATTTTTCAATTATTTATATAACTTACATGAATTGAACCAAATTAAAAAAAAACTCATCAGTGCTATAATCTTGAACATTACATATGGATTATTATGTAAAATATCGCCAAAGCATAACTCGATATAATTTATTATTTATATTTAATCACTTCAGAGACAGACATTCAGAGATGACTTGATATTTAAAAATATGTGAAAAAGTTATAACTTATAAGAATTTATAGCCCAAAGACCAAAGACTTCTTTCACTCGAGAGTTAGTGTAAGAGAAAAGAAAAGAATTATTCTTTAAATTTAAAACTTATGCAAAAATAATAATAGAGTAATGTATTAAATAATAATTTGCGATACTTTGAGCCTTAACTTAGATTTCATATAGAATTCAAGTGATTTTGTTGTGATTTGTGCCATAAAAATATTAATCAAAAAAGTGTTGCATATTTAATGATATGTGACGCTAAGCTATGCTCTGCTCATATTTTGTGGCTCAGTCTATGACTCAATTTGACCAACCTACATCATTAGAAGCAATGATTATCACTAACGATCATCAGTCAACGTCTGACGTTAACTGAATTTCTTTAGCAGAAAAAATCGATTAATTAATTCTTCTCGAAATATATTATGTAAATATTGACGGTTTAGACGCTTCAGACTCTTCTTCATTCTAATCACGAGTTTTCAAATTATTTATTTATTTATTTATTTTTATTCAACAAATTCTTATTCTTCTTATTCACAGTTAAGAGCAATGCTTTCAGTTAAGAGACAGAGAATTTGTTGTAATTTAAAGCTTAATAGACATTAAATTTAAAGCTATTATACCGATAATCGGATTAACCTTTTTTAGTACTAAAACACTGATATTTTTCGGTTTTTTATATGTTTTACTAAAACTGTGGAGAATTGAAGTTTAAGGCATCGAAAGCATTGGAAAGCATCGGAAAGTGTAGAATGAAATCGATTTGATTTAATTCTTAGACAAAATACAATGAAATATAATTCTAATCGAAAGTGATTTGGACTAAAAGCACAAAATCTTCTTCTGATGGCTTTCCTCTATAATAGTGATGTCGATCGCTGTTAGAGTAATAGTATATTGAGTTAAGAGCAGATCCGGAGGTTGGCTAATGTTAAGGGCATTCATTGATGGAGTAATTGTGATACCGGCGCAGCACAAGAGCACGAGTTTAAGAGTTAGCAAATTGATCGGATCCCCCGACACCTCTAGTTCCTAGTTCTCTATTATAGCCTTTCTAAGAGCTGTCATAATCTCGAGGGAGTATTTAGTTAAGTTGCTGTAAGGGATGTGCAACTGCTCCGGGAGATCATCGATTTTTTTATATCTTTTCTCCGGCTGTCTATTCTTTGTGTGCGAATTGAGAATCCATCAGAAAGTAGTGGAAATAGAGTGACCAAACTCTAAATAGTGGTCCCAAAGCCCATTGCGATCGAGAGAAGGCAATCACTCTTTATTTTGTTTGTGCAAAAGCACCCAAATGTCCGGGTCGTTAAGAAGCGTAAAAAGTGTTCTTTGTTTTTGTTGTGAGACGACAAGTGAAAAGCGATCATTAGTGTTGAGTTCGCTCAGAGTTAGATAAAGAAGGGATGAAAAGAGTGCTAAGAGTTGGCAGACTATGAAGAGTGTAGAGTAAAGAGTCTAAAGAGTGTAAAGACTGTGAAGACTGAGAACGAAATATTGTGTTTCTCTTTGGAACTGCCATTAGGGCTAACGAGCGCCAAATGCTCGACAATCTGACACCAAAGCTGCCATTATCTGCAATATAACTTCCTTTCTCAACCAGTCAGCACACTTACCACTGTCTAAAGTCAACCTATGGGTGCTGCAAAGCCCTCCTTCTTCCTCCTAATACCGTCTGTGTCTGTATCTCCAGTTCACTATCAATAGAGTCAACAAAATTGGTTTTTCAAACTCTATTTAAATTTTTTTATTTGTAAAAACAAAAATCAATCTGAAAAGCAATAAAAGCGTAGTTAAGTGAAGCAAAGCCAGTGTATAGCCTGTATAGCCTGTATAGCCCATTGAGAGCCCAAACAGGACAACACGCCTTACAAGTTAGCTGTTATGCTGACAATCGACTAACAATGGCTTACAATGGCTTACACTATAACAATGCCATTAATGATATCAATATAATCTGATCATTAGTTCATAACTTTTTTTCATTAATGAGTCCCGAAATGGACTAAAATTATTTACCAACTTATGAAAGACATCCGGATCTCAACTTATTGAAGTAAAAATTGAGTGAAAAATAATAATAGTTGAGTACATGAGCACATCCGAGCACATCCTATTGCCAAATGAAATGTTGACATACGCTGAATACCAATTATGCTTCTGTTGATGATATGCTTGTATACACTTAAAGCTATAATGATTTTTAAGGCTCTCTTTCTTTCTAATGATTCTCAATATGAATAAGTGGTTATTGTGCAGCACCTGTACTCTACAATATCAACATTATTGACAATAATAATAATATGCATACTGTAAAGTGGCTGTAAGTTAGTAGTGGTTCCATTCAAACTATTCAAACTAGCTAATACAGTATTAGTACTACAGAGTATTCTAGCCTTATTTCAATACTCAATATAGAGTACTAGCCCTGAATGAGACGCCAATTATTATACACTTATCGTCAGTTCCTTTGATACAGTTATGAAACTTTTGGACAACAGTTTACCTGATATTCTGAAATATATCCTAACATTAGCGCTATTTTATAACTCGATTCAAATGCATTAGAATTTATGTCTATTCGGACAATAAAACTCAATTTTGTTTTAAATCGATTTTAAAACCATTTAAACTATAGTTTAGACAAACGTGAAAACAAAACAAAACAAAATAAATTTGTAATGCAGTGAATGCAGACATGTATTGTATGAATTGATCTGTCAAAACGAAATGATGAGCTCAAACCAGAATGATATGATAAAGACTGTTATTTTGTGCGCTTATCCGTTAAATTATTCAGTATTCAGTTGTTCTGCACTTTATCTCTATTTTTCAGCTATACTTCTGCTTTAGTTTTCAAATTCTGGACTTATTATTCATAAGAGTTGTGTTGATTATGTACTGAACGCTCGAATTTAATTGAGACATAAGTACTGAATATAATATAATCGTATCGTCGCTACAATGTATGTAAATAACAGCGAATTTTAGGGAATATTCTTCAGACGAACAGAGAATACATGAAAATCGCTTCGATTAGAGCCAAGTAGAGTGAAGTAAAGCAGAGGCGCAGGTGTTTCACTTTCCCATGTGTTATATTATGTGTGATATGCTTATTAATTATGTCATAGCTGTATCTAACCTGAAAAGGGCGACTGAGCCATCCATCACGCCTTTCCATTCTCCCGGCGCTCAATACAAGTCTGCAAAATATAAACACATTTACATTGCATTATACTGTATATAAAAGATATGTTTATCCTATACTATACTATACTGTAGTGTGTTTCACATCTTATCTATCAGTTTTCACTTTGAACTCTATTTTCACAAATTTATTCAATAATTAAAAATATAATTAAAAGAATGCACAGAATATTCAGGTTTAGACTGGGATTAAGAATCGAGCGAAACTAAATTAGTTATATATTATATTTTTGACATTATTGAAAATTGCGGTTTATATGATTTATCATCTGATTAATATCCTCCCTGTGCCGTATAGTCCTTACTTTAATTTAATTAAAATTTCATGAAAAATAAATTTAAAAATTCATTTAATTTATTTTCATAACTCATTGTTTGCGAGCCATTTGAGACGTTTCTATTGTTTAGCCGACATTTGAGATGGAAAATGAATGTTGTATTAAAATAAGATGGAATGGTATGGTATGCTATGGTATGGTAAGGAATGATATGCAATGGCATATGAAATGTCGGTTTTCTATTAGATGACGGATTCCGTGCATGTATTCCACTTATCCTTTATTCAATTTAATGACCAGTTTTGAAGACCAATTAACAGCAGAAATGAGTCTAATTTTGAAGAAATGGAGTCTATTTGTTGGCCTTATAGTAGGCTCTGGTCTATTGGAAATGGATTTTGCCATAAATTGATTGTATTTTCAACTAAATAAGGAACACATCCATCATTTGCAATATCTGATCGCATGTTAGGCTCTGTATTAGAATTCGTGCCTAAAATTCCAGAAATATATAGAATAGAAAGAGAGGAGAGAATAGAGTGAACAGAGATGTTATTCAAACACATAAATAAGTGCCAACAATGAGAACATAAGTCGAAAACAGAGATACTTTCGGTTTCGAGTGCTTATAAAAAGGCATACAATAGAGAGTAGCGTTCAATACAAACAAAGTGACTGACGATAACCCGCTGTGTCGGCCACTCAATACTCAATACTATTGCTGAGAACATTCAATTTTCTCGAGTAATGCTTCAATATTTGATATAACTGTGCGTTTTGTCATAATTTGTTATTTTTTATTACCTCTGACTGCTATACAGACTGCTATACTGACTCCAGTATGTTATGGACGACTCTCTCACTTAACTTTTAGCTTTTATCCAACAAAATACAAAATATGAACAAATTCTTATACACTATATTCTGTGCATAAAAAATAAATGTCTGTCAAAATAGATGCTGTATTTGATTTGAAAATATATGAGACTTAGGCTCAAAATTACTTGTTTTCACTTTTATTTTTGAAACGGAATTTGTTTTTCCATTTGAAAACTAAACTGAAAATTGCAAATAATTTCAATGTTTTTCTTCTTTCTCAACAAATAAGTGCATTCAATCATATTTAATGATATAATTAAATAATATTAATTCTGTAGAAACAAAGAATCTCTTACATAGATCTGAATGACTGGTTAGGCCTTGTATGCCAAGAATTGGCTTCAATTATAATTTAATACTTTATATATTGTGAAATACATTGCAATTAAAGTGTCATTAATTTAAAATATTTTACTTTAATTTTTTTGTTGCAAATATCAAAAGTACAACAAATAGAAAATAGACGACTAAATGAATAAACTCAACATTTAATAACATATGCTTTGAATATAATACCTATAATTTGGTTATTATGAAGCGATTGACAGAATTTTATTTGACAGTTAAATATAGAGCTCATAAATATTGGCAATGATTTGAGAGTTAAATGATTAGAATATAACGTTTCAATCAAACCATTTCTGTCTCAGGTTTTACTTTTTCTCATCTTTTCTGTTAAGACTTAACGACTATATAATCAGTCTTTCAATTGCAGACAAAATTAGATCCTTTCCTATCCATTGATCGCTTTATCATTATTATTGTTATATTCAATAAAACAATTTTATTTCTTTGAGAAAATTTTTTAAATTAAAGATTAGAGACCTTTGGAGAGTTGTAAATGCACAGACTCACCAGGCTAGTCTCCCACATACAGTAGATCTGAGCATTGTATCGGTCGGTCGTTTTCACTGCACAACACCATTGGCTTTAAATTATCTTTTGTTTAGCTTTTTATTAATTAATTGCTTAAATCTTTTAACAGTTTCTACTCTTTTAACGTTTAATTTAATTCTTAATCAAATGAAAGCATAGAAACTATTAAGTGATTAAAGCATTCAATTAATGGGAGATATATTTTTGATTCAATCAGTTTTTGTTTGCCTGTGAATACTAGTATTACCCTGACGGTACTGACGAGACTATGTTCCAGACTCTTATCTCTATTGAATCAGTAGTACAGTGTTTATACAAAGACACAAAGATTTATATACTGTATAGTTTCTTTTTATGATATACGAAGTGATTAACAATTATGTTTATTTGACCCGAACTGTATTCTTTCTTAGTGTCACACAGGTGTGCACAGGGGCCTAATATCTTTTAGAATCCGTTTGAATAGCTATTGAAATATTTATCTATTTGTTGCTAATTTGAAATCCTTGATTAATTGAGCCGTACCAAATTTTTGGAGACGAGTGAATTAGTTCTGTTTTGATTCAAACTTTGTTCACAATATAGCATCAATTAGGCTCATGAAAGCATCTCTACTAATATTACCCTTGAATTGTGTGACTGTCTATTCAGCATATGTTTTGATGTGTTTTTTCATTCAAGACTATTCAAGGATTTAATTTAGTTTTGCTTTTAATTGTTTTTTAGGTGTGGTTTCAGAACAGAAGAGCCAAATGGAGAAAGAGAGAGAACACTAAGAAAGGTAACTTTAATGGCTTTTTTCAATTCTATAATTTAAACTGAAATTTATTGCTTATAATTGGTTTAAAATTATCTGCAAATCAAATAAATCATTTGAGAAATGTATATAAGAATACTTCGAAATTAATATCATTAACGAAAAAAAATTAATTCAGAATAAAAACGATTGAATTAATAATTATATAAATCATTAGTTAATTCTTAACTCTTTTTTGATACCGCATACGAATAGAGCGCATAAGAAAATGAACACAAAATGAAAAGAAAAAGAATTTATTAGAGATTCTTCTCATTTCAAAGTTAATTACTTATTTATAGTTGCATTAAAAAAAAGTTGAGAAAAACTATATCTTAGAATTTGATTTATGTTCTGGGCCTTTCATTCATTTCTTTCCATCTAATATAGGATTTTAATTTATATTCATGTTTGGGTGAAAACATTATTATTATTTTTATTATTATTTATTTTTAATTACATTTTTATTAGATTTTCTTTATTTGATTCAACAAACTTTCGATTAATCATTGAATAATGACAATGAAAATATAATTTACTGTAAAAAACAGATTGAGATGTTATTCCGAAAATATTAATTAAATTTTTTTTCTCGGTTTATATTATTATTTTGTTGTATACGAGAAGTTGTTTCAAACAATTTTAATGGAATTTTTTGATTATAATGTTATTTATATTGAAATTGTTTATAACATATATAACACGTTAATATTGATAGGGCCGGGAAGACCAGCACATAATGCACATCCACAGACGTGTAGCGGTGATCCCATACCTCCCGACGAAGTGGTCAAACGAGAAAAAGATAAGAAAGAGAAGAAACTGCGGAAACAATTGGAAAGACAAGTGAAGCGATTGCAACAGTCGAAAGTAAAACCGGGTGTGAATACGGCAACACTGACTGAGGCCATACATCAAACACTGTCAGAGATGAGAGCAATCAATTTCAGCAAAGAAGCCAAGGATTTAGTGGGAATCGAATTATACCAGTTGTTGACCGACAGTCTCAATATAGACGTCATCGACGTTATGCGCAAAGTTATTCCTTCCCAACACCAGCTCCAGAGGTATGGCAGCAGCAGATTAACCGCTTCCCACAACAAGTCCAACGCTTTCTCTATCGACAACTTGCTGTCGAGCTGTGGCCAGGCGGGCACGGGAGGCACCGGTGCTCCAGACTCTAAGCTAAACAAATCTGCGATCAATGAGTTCAGTCAACCGATCGGTTTTCTGGTCAACACTTCCCTCTACGACGACTCCGACGACTCGGACTCTTCGGACGACAGTTCTGTTGACAGTGAATACATGTCTCCACATCACGATTGGGTCAGTAGTCCAGAACTAGATGTGACCGATGACCCCGATCCTCAACCTAATGACTATAGTACTAGTAATGGAGTTAGAGATGTGTCACTAAATTTGAACCCAAACCCAAACCAGAATCTGAATAATCAGAATCACATTAAGACTACTAAAGAAGCAGAAGAAGTGAATCCAACTTCTAATAACACGATTACTTGAAAGCAACTATTTGTGGCCAACACTCACTCCATAAGACTCGGCTCTACCTCTGAATGCTTGGAAAGAACAGTCTTTTTAGTTGAATATATGGTTATAATTATTTAATTACTGCTTCCTGTGATTTAGCTCTTACTTCATAACTATTATACACTATATTACAGTAAATACAGTAAATATAACTATAATATTAATAATGAGAATCATATTAAACAGTGTATATCATATCAACCCTAATGTTAGAGATCTCAGTGAACTTTTTGCGCTTCTATTCATTCATTTGAAACAATTAACAAAATCTCACTTTTATTTATGATTAAGAATTTTCTAACCAAACAAACAAAGAGTTGTCAACTAATATATATATATTTCCAACCAATCAAACCTCTATATCAAAAGCCAGCGTTTGTTCAATCATTTAATTAGAGTTTGCATTCAATCGCATTGTTATCACGATTTTTGACATTTTTTTAACACAAGCCTTGAATGGGAAAAATCAATCACTCATTCGCTCCTTTAATTTGATGTAAAAAATCGAAAATACAAATCAAAGAATCACAGCTGCAATACATGAGAATTTCAGACACAAAACAAAATTATAAAACATTTATTGAATATACAATTCATGTTATATTCCTTTTTATTATATATAAATAATTTATTTGAAAATATTTTATAACCAAAAACAAACCGATTGTTCAGTTTTTTACAACATAACTGAGTGTTTGTATAGTTTATTGTATAGCATAGGTTTGTTTGTCGTTCAATATTTGATATTTTTATTATAATTTGAAACTAACTTCTTCTCAATGTTTTCACAATTTGTTTCTATAAATTATAAGTTTTTAAAGACTAATATTTATAAGCAATGACGTTCAGAGAGGGTAGGGTTTAACCAAGCAATTTCTGAAAATGTGCAAATTGTGATAGAATATGGAAAATAATTTATAATTTTATCACCTTGGCTCAATTTCAACCAAAATGCTATTCCTGGCAAATCACAAATTAATCCATTGCAGAAAATTTATACCAGAGATAGGCAATGAGTCCGACGACAGGGGGGGGGGGGTCAGCCAAAATTTTGGCCAAAAGGGGTTCAATGAATCAATTTTTTTCGCCCAAAATGCCCCCATTTTCGTGTTTTTCCGCAAAATCAGAGTGGGTCAGCCTCAGCCAAAATCCTAGGGGGGGGGGTTAAACCCCCTCTACCCCCTATTGCCTATCTCTGATTTATACTGACTCTATCCAAGATCAGTGAGCTCTGAAATGCGAACGCATATAAGATTTGAGAATAAGAGTAATATTTTAGTCTATCAGCCAGCACACAGTGAGATTACATATCTCTACTTATAAAATATTTAATCATATTCTTATCCCTTATAGTATAAGGCTTATACTGAATATATGGTTTCGATTAATAATGAATTCCTAAACCTTTTGCAAATAATATTCATTTCTTAGTGTCTGAACAATAGCTCTCTTTTGTTCAATTGTTTGATTATATAATAACTTCTTTGTATATCAAATATTCGGTCCCAAAGATCGACAAACCTATGAACTATAGCGATGAACAATAAAAACCAAAAAAGAATCTGATTTTATATAACATTTTAGCAAAAAAAATCAATTTATCATTATTTCCAACAAAAAAAGTAATATTTTATTTATTCCAATGAAATGATTAAGTTTTAAAAAATGGTCATATTTTTCATAATTAATTCGTTAATCACATTAACGACAAAATATCATTTCAAATGAAATACTTATTTGCTATAAAATTAATGAAAATTTAGATTTCACTAATTTGTGTCATTAAAAAAATCAAATAATTAGCGAAAGAGTTTTGGAAAAATTGAAGGCATGTGTTTAAATAAATTAGCTTGATGCTTTCTAATGCATTAATAATAGACAGACACCGAACAGCTTTCAACAAATAAGATAACAATAATAATAATAATAATAATAAAATTAATAATAATAATAATAATAATAATATGCATCAAATTTATTATATAATGTGCAGCAAAACAAGACAGAAAAAAGAAATCATTTTATATTTGTAATCAAAATAAAAGTCTTGATTGTAATATAGCTTAGTTTTTATTGTGTATAAAGGAAAGGAGAGCTAAACGAAAGGGAGATTTTATTAGTTGACGACCACATAAGTGTACACAAAAAATAAATAATATCATAAAGTTTTAAAGACTTGCGGTTATAATGTAAATATCACTTTTAAATTATATAATATATCCTAAACTCTTGTGTAGTCTATAGTTATTGAAAAAAAGAATTCTAAGTTATATATCAAATATCGTAAAACTGAATGAATGTAATGAATAAATTAAATTGCAGTGCAATAACTCTGATTGCATTCCTTAATCGATTCAGTCTTAACAAAATTATTGATTTTTTTTATTTATTAAATCTGTTCTTATTTTTGCATCAAATATATTTGATGTCCAATTCTGAGCCCAATGTATAACTCAGGCAACTATTTAAAATAATTGCATAATTGAGGCCATCAGTCATCAATTTAAGTTCAATGCGCTCTGATTTTCAAGTTAAATATTCCGGAGATCGTCCGTAAAAATGAGTCATTAGTGTAAAAAATAGATTAGTTATGGGATTCATAAATAGAGGAATAAAAAGTATTTCATAGACCGATAGTCAGCTTTGCGTAGGATTCTGTCCATTCATACTGTCCGATATGCATCAATATATGCCTACATATCAGTGCAAATCGACTTCAAAGCAATGAATAATTTTTGTAATATATGTTTAGTCTAGAAATACAATTACTTTATTCACATACAGTATGTAGAGTATAATGAAGTCTGGAATCCAATTATTTATGAATATATTAATAGCTTATAAATTGTATTATATTTATGTGTATTACTATTCAATTGGTTAAGAATTATGCAAAGCTATACATAACTACATTTACATAATGTATTTGTATTAATATTAGCTTTTGTTGAGAATATTTTATTTGAATATTCAGTTAAAATAAAATTTTAAAACATTTTTCTGAAACAAATAGAGAAAAGTCTGAAAATAATTATATCGAAAGCAATACTCTGAAGAGTAGTGTGACGTTAGCTCTGGTATGAAAGCGGCAGAGAGTAGAGATCCGAGTTAGGAGTTAGACTGTACTACTGTACCACTGTCTGTACTGTACGACTCTGGTAGTTATTCATTAATGCACTCGTATCTCATGGCAATTCTCTTTTTCTCTTAGTTTTGCCATATTTATGAAACATTCGTATACTCTATATCTGTATATAGCTATTGGCAATAAGTTAGAGCACAGATAGCACAGACTTAATACACGAGAGACTCGATTGCATAGAATAACTGAATAACCAATTCATACTGTATTCCGAAATAAAGTGAATATTCTATTCAGTGAAGAGATATAATACACTAAAGTTACTTAACATATAAACTTTGGATAAACTAGAATGTGATTCAGTGGAGAAGCATTGGAATCAATGTTTGCTCAGCTCATGGCTTCACTCACTGTAGCCTATTCTGTACGGCTGTACTGTACAGCTCATGGCTTACTGTAGTGTACAGTACAGTACGTGTGAGTGTTCACAGAAAGTGTTATGATATCTATAAATTGAAAGATCGTGTAACACATCATCCAATCATTGCATAAATGGCTCATAAATGCATTGTCAGACTTTGACGACGACTGCACCTATTCTTTGATGCTCTCAATCCTCAGCACTAATGCTGTCAACCCTTATATACTGTGCACTTATTTTTATTTGGGTGTCTTCTCTCTGTCTCTCTATATCCTTAACTCTTCGTCTGCTGTTCATATAATATGAGTTAACAAAGTTGTGGCACTAAATGAAATTCGTGACACATATAATGCGCGCATACATGCGATCAACATATTTATTATAAACCTTAAGAACAGACTCTGCAGTCATTGCATAGTTTAGTCAAATTAAGAGTTAATGAAATTACTCAACACTAGGCATACAGTGAAGCAAAATCAGCTCGAATTCAATTTAAATAAGGAGTGGCTTAACCTCTATATACTGTAGTCTATATGTATGCCATAGACTCTATGCAGTGATCGAGAGCTCATACCTGTATAAATGGATCAGATATTATATGATATTAGAGTATATGAATAAACACTATTCCAATCGATTATCTTTTCAGTTATAATTGGAAATTATAATTAATGATTCAAATATACAATTAAATATTTTTTCATATTTTCTTTATAATCAAATCTGAAGCAAAATATCCGCAAAGAATAAAATGAATCGATTTATGTATGAATATGAATGAAAAGTAAGAAAGTATTAGCATTTGATGGCATGTAATTCGATTGTCTTATGTCCGGTCAGTTGACTCCACATTTCGCAAATGTGTCGCAAACGCATTGTCACGAGATTTATATACAGTATAAGTATATTCCTATTGAATATACAGAATAGGAATAATCCATAATAAATGAAATAGTATTGTATTGAAGGTCTACTGTAGACAGTGTAGAGTCTATTTGCCCAATCAATAGCGAGAATATTCTAAATATAGTAAATAATTGTTTATTATAGACATTAATTCAAACAATCAATTCTCTGATAACAATATATTCTTTATTCCGCAGACAAACAAATAAAATAAAAATAATTATATTATTTTCAATCGATATAAAGAATAAATGAACTTATATTATGTTAATTAAAAAAACAATTAATTAAAAGTTTAATTTATTTTCTTAATTAATTGAATATTTCTATAGGAGAGTGAAAAAGATTATTTGCATTTTTCTCTATAATATTTCATTTTATTTTCTCTTTTCCTAAACGAAAGGCCAGAAATTAATTAGCATTTTATACTAATTGTTTTAAATCATATGTTAATTCAATTTATTTGAACACATTATTCAAACCCAAAACGCTTTCCTTATTCTTAACCAAAAAATAAAAAGAAGAAAAAAAATGTTCGAATCGAGTGAACACAGAATTGATTAATCTTTATAAAAGTTGATAACACCTGAACACCTGTTTAGTTGTATGAAGAAAAATATTGTTGTAATGAAGTAATGAATGCATTATTACAATATCAAAGTGTGAACTAAGCAATCAAAACGAGTTTTATTGCCTTAAAATATCTATATATTGCCTAACCTTTAATAATATTCAAACTTATCAAAGGAGAAGCTCTCTCTCTCTCTCTCTCTCTCTCTCTCTCTCTCTCTCTCTAT
>JAQIWA010001525.1:0-17862 GCA_034693305.1 Eueremaeus valkanovi | reverse complement strand
ATATACGCACTCTATAGGGTCTACCCAAATAATACGTTGACACCATTGGCCGAAAAGGCCAGCAGTGAAGATCACTGTTCATAACTGAAAGCTCTGGCGGTTGGGGTATAAGAAATAAACTAAAACTGTGAACATTTCATTTATGAGGTAGAGCAAAAAATACATGACCACCGCACACACAGGTCATTTCAAAGTATTCCTTACTGATTTTTTGTGTTTTTTCAAATTGTTTGAAATGTCTTATTAGCTCTAAAACTGTATGCTTTGCTCTCTACTCACTCCACGTATTGTTATGTTCTATACTTTTAATCACAACAATAGTATAGCAATGAGTCTTCATATGACATATAAATATATAGAGTTAAGAAGTGGCTCCGAAAGCACTATAGACTGAAAGCATTTAATTGAATAAAATATTAAATATTATTTGATTTTAAACCTATTTTAAACAATTAGTCGGTTTCCAGCAACAGATGGCAGAGTAGTATTCATTAAAAAGTTAGTTGATTTAGAAATGGATCTGGTCAGATTCTGGTCGATCGAGCCCAGCCATTTTTAACTCAGCTCTTCTTTACATATTTATAATAAGTTTTTATTAATAGTGAACTTTCACTTACTGTACAATCTTTAAACACTATTTTCATATTTTTACGATTAATTATATCTTTATTTCTTAATTACTCTATTTTTGCATTTTTTATAAATATTTTCAGTTATTTTAAATTTATGTTTAAATCTATATTTTATGCCAGAAATAACATTTATATGCATTGATAACTCAGTGATCATATCATTTATATTTAAGCTCTTTTTTAAAAGATCTGAACTTTTAATTAGTCTAACAATTAGTGTTTAATCATTACTGCACTTAAAAATAAAACTCAAAAATTAAATCAAAAATAATTATTTTGTTTCCAAACGATTCACTGATCTTTAGATCTTTGAATTTGTCCACAACTTTGCTGATAATGTTTGCATTTTCTGGCTCATACTGGCCAATGTCCAGGACAATTTTCTTGAATGCAAGAGCTAAGAGTGTATCTTGATTAGCCCCTTGCACTTTTCAAATCTCATTTGATATACTCTTCTGACTCGTTATCCTAATTGCTTGCATATGACTGCTATGACTGCTATTTAATGGTCTGATTATCAAAACATATTTAATTATAAGCTTTTTTTTAGTAAACGTTTTAAACATAAAAACTAATTATTGTTTTATATCTTTAATAATAAAAATTTTTGAAAACCTTCGAAATTATTCTTTATTTTGGAAAAAATACTTATTTTTAAGAAAAACAAAAATAGTTTCTTTTTAAAGCAAAAAACATTTTATACTTTTATTTTTGCTAAAAAAAAGTATAACGAATTGAAATTCATTAATCTGTTCGACATTTGAGCTATTTTTAGATTTGAATAAAAAGCAAACATTTTAGAGAAAAAGTGTCTTTAATTTAATTACTTTAAATACAATTTTACATAATTTTAATAATAATTTATTTTCCAAAAAATTAAGATTAATAGAGAAAATGAACAAAAATAACATAAAAAATTGCATACAATATATAAATGTACAGTAATTAGTGATTTAGTCAATAATAATAATTAAAATGATTAACAATTAACAATACATTTGAGTTAATTACGGCTTTTGTTAAAGTTTTACATCTCTTGTAAGTATTTTAGAGAAATTACTCCCTTTTGACGCATTAATAGTTGTTTTTTGCATTGTTTTCAAAATTATATATTCATATGAATGCTATTGAATGCCTAAGTTATTAATCGAAGACTAGTTCAAACAATTCAACAAAATTCTCATTTATTTTACACAACATATTGAAAAAAATACTTTAAATCTGAAAATTATAATCAAAATAAATGATTATATTTATGGCAAATATGAAAATTATAATCAAGACATTTATGAAGTATTTTAATTCTGATCATTTTTATCCGGGAATGTATTAATGTATTGCATTTGTTTGCAATAATCTTTGAATATATGGTCAAGCATTACAGCGTAAAATTTAGGTAGATTATTTATCTTTAACCTGATTTTGTTGATCATCATTATGTATTTAAGTTTGCAAGTCATCACCCAGGTCAGTTTTCAGTAAAAACTTTCTATACGGTTTGTGTAGCACTCAATTGAATCCGGAATAACCTTGGCTCAATTTTAATGCATTTTAATGCAAATGTTATTGAATTGATTGCCAATAAATAAAGGAAAGGTATGAATACTAATAATTGACATCTTTGATGAAAATATCGTTTAAATGAAAATAAAAAATTGGGAATTAATAGAAACAATTTCTTTTGAACTTTGCATTCAACTTATGTGCGAGGGATAGCCAGACCGAGTAGTTGTGGCTTTGATCGCCACAAATGTAAATGTTGTCTAAAAATGCAAACTTTGCTTAAGATTTCTGATTAGTTCGACATTTTTAGAGATTAGGAAGTTATCAGTTGGTTATATGCCATCACTGGCCATCACTGGCCATCCCTCACATATATAATGATCGTATATTTATATATAAAATACAACATAATTATTAACTTCATTACAATAGATAATACAATGAATTCAATTATATACACAATAGTTATAAACAGTTATTATTTGTGTTTTTCTCAATTGTTTGCATATCTGATCAGAATTTTCAAAGTTTTATAAATTAATTATTGCTTTCTTTTATACTATAATTACATTTGTGGAGGAACTGAATCATTAGGAGAGTCAGGAGAACTCAAGTCTAGCTCAACCTTACCGTTGTGTGCGGGCACAGAACCGGTCACACCATTGTTGGGCATTTGGGACATAAATCTGTTTGTCTGCTGTAAATACGGATGAAATTTGAGGTTTTGATACAAATTATTCAATTGAAGTCGCGATGCGTACAGTGCGGAAGCGGTGGCCGGATGTATGAGTGCCGGATTGGTTGCACCGGAGTTGACTGCGTTCGGGAAAGTGGACATCATTGATGTTATCTGACTCGCATTGTTCGGCACAGACATGAATGCCGAGGAAAGGCTAACATTCGGTTGGGTTTGGGCTATATTTTGTTGACTATTCATTGGGTTTTGAGGTGATTGTTGTGTCTGCTGTTGAGTCGCATGACTGGCCATCATTGGGAAAGAAGGGTTCATGAAATTGCGAGGAATATTCCCGAAGTAAAAGCTGGCCATCGCTGGGTTGGATGCCATCATCGATGATAACTCGGCGAGACTTAGGTTATTGATGGAAGCAGAGGGATGCATGGATGGAGGTGCGCTGGCATTGGGTGACATTTTCCAGGGTGAAGCCGCCATCGCTGCCTGACTGGCCATCAATAAGAAATCGCTTCCACAAGGAATGCGTCCCAGAGCTGGTCCGCAAGAGTAGAGCAACGAAAGTGTAATTATATTGGATTAAGGGTTTGAGCATTGGTTTCGGTTATACTCTATAATTGAAATAATTTATTTACAGCTCAACTGCTTTTTCAAGTTTACTCATCAGAGATGTGCAGAAGTGCACTGTACACGACTAGATCCAAGCAACTGTGTCTATCCGACAAACTTTCTTATTTAATGTTAATTTTCTTTTCATTTAGATTTCATTTTATTGAGATTTTTAAATTAAACCTTACTTTTGATTACTTGAGGCAAATAAGCCTTTATGTACTAAAGTGTGTGCATTCCGTCTGAGATCTTATACATAGTATAATTTTAATTAGCTTTTGATTTGAAAACTTTATTTTACTGATTGTCTGACTACTAGAATATACAGCGAATTAAGAGAAAGCCAATTATTAGAGTGACTCTAACCAAGTGAACAATTATATAGAGATTAATCCAAATGTGAAACGAAATCGATGTCTGTTATGACTAAACGGGTTTAACTATAGTATAATTTTATTAGCAATGATCGAGTAGTGGCATAAGAAGTACAGTACAGTAGTATTGGATAGTGGCATACCTGCAGCGTTGGCCAGTGCTTGTTGATCGTGTGGGGATAAGTCAGCGCCAATTAGGGCCCGGAATGGCGAGTGACGGAAGGCATGCTCTCGAAGAAGTGTTTCCACTGATTCTCTATGAATATATAAACAGCCAATTCTAGAGCAACAGTACTACTGAGTGAACGGCAATACAGCAAAAACATTGCCGTTTTTCTGTATGTGTTGTATGTGTACCGTATATATCATTAATCATTGATCTAACTAATGATATTCTCCTACCAGTGCTGTTAATTTAATTTATTAGCATTGCTGCACAACTGACAACCAGACAAAACAGGGCTACAAATAATTTATTTAAATTGTTTTCCGCTCTTATATTACCGTAGATTTGCTGTACTTTTCTATTATATTAAAATTTTTATAACTTTTCAAAGCCCTCTCTTTTTCTACTGTAAAGTGTTGTTGGACTGTAAGACAGAAACACACTGTACAGTAGATCACAGTGCAGATCACACTGTACTTTATTGGTATCTGTGTGTGTGGTTCTGTACGTATGGGTGTCTGAAATAATAACCCATTTGTGTCTGTTTTCCGTTTGAATTATTATTGTTAAAGAAAAATGTGAGTGTAGTTCAAGAGGGGGTTTGAGAGGGTCTGAAGAATGAATAATTATATTTAAATTGAAAACAAGCCTGAGTTACAGTACAGTCAATACTCGATGATTATTATTCACTTTTCAGTTTATTGGTTGAAAACTAGTGTTGAAAAGCTTTTATCAATAATTCGGTATTTTTTCTTAAGGCAAACATTTGAATAAAAACTTAATTTTTTCCAATTTTTTACGTTTAATTCACAATTAATTTTATAATCCTTTGAAATAACTTATATTCAGTGACTTCTGTACTCAATTATGTTATTATTTGAGTTCACTGTAGAGTATTTAAGGGCAATTGAATCAATCATTCTTAACGAATGATTTGCAAAACTTTCTACAAAACAATTAATATAACAATATTTCAAATTCTAGGGCTGACACACGTATACAATGCCTTTGCTTGTAATCTCTGTTAAACTAAATTAACAAAATTAGTAATAAAATTAATGATATCATAAAAATATAGATAAAAATAGGAATGGGCACCCTTTGAGTGAGCTAGCTCAAAAACACACAGATCTATGGGATTGACTGTTAAAATTAGAGCCATAATTGAGACAATGATTAACATATATCAGACATAGCTTTGAAAATTATAATTAGTCGGCAAACAAATCGATTTGCTTTTGTATTGTATTAACTATTATATGACTAACCCTTTCGGATGTGTTATATAATAATTTAAAAAATATATTTATGGAAAATGTTGGCCACAATCGTATGAATGGGCATAAAAGTGAATGATATACAGTCTTCTCGAAACGATTACTGTTGTAAGCAATTGATTATAATTGTAAAGCGAATGCAATTGAATGCTCGATAGTATTCAAAGGCGAAGAATAGCAATACAGTAGAAGAGAGAGAGAGACTGAGGAGAGAAAAGAAAGTCATTATCGAGAGGAAGGCCTGTCGTGCAAACTTTGGTGAAATACTGGCCATAAATTGCTGTAATTTACAATTGTGTTGTATATTGTTATTAGAATAATAAGGAGAGAAAGACTGAGAGATAACACGTCGAGAAATTATTATACCAGTAATGCCATTAAAGGCGAATCGATTCGTAGCAGAAATCTTAGCCAAATATTTGTCGGCTCATAGCAGGGGTTCAAATGAAATGCTTGTGATTTAATGCCACTGAATATATGAGTTTATATGCCGTACAAAAAGGGGTTAAATGTTTTTTCTATACCATTTCAATGCTTTTACAGTCTGTTCTCATCGGTGGCTAAGCTGTGGAAACAGAGTTATATTCCAATGGATTTTCTCATGACTTTTCTCAGAATCGTTAAACTGTGTAAATCATATCATAGGGATGACCAAACAGGGATGATCAAGCAGGGGTGAACAAACAGGATCAATGAAATTTTTTAGACTTGTTGAAGGGAAAGTGCTAATTCTAAGATCGACAGAAGGGTTTTCGGCTCAAATCAATTTATATTAGTTGTCTAACATATGTGACCTGTGACCTATGTGCAAATGTGACCGACAGTATATGCTTAAAAATGACCAATCAGTCTGATTGATACTGAATATTATGCCAGTTGGTCGACATAGAGTTAACACCAGGTATGCCCACTTGTATTCTCTTATTGCAATGCATTTGTGCTTTGAATCCAGTTATATGTGAGAGCACTGGTGTCTGTGTTCACAACATTTTCTATATTAAAAACCAAATATTGACAACAATTCTTTCAAACGTTGCAGAGTTTAAAAATTCAAAAAGACATCCAGTTCAGTCATTTTTGTTGACATTCCTAAGTGTGCATGTTCATAAGTTCATAAATAAATGTATTCTGCTGTCCAGTGAAGACACTTTAAAAGAGTATTAAATAATATTTATAATTATTATTTCAATAAAAATAACTTCTGAGACATTAAAAAAATAATTAATATATGCTTTTTGTGTCGGTCTAACACATTACTGCACATGAATAAGCCGAGTGCCGAGTTTGGGCTATGTATTGGCCTTTTGCTAACAAATATATGGGATTGTGTGCACAGCAGGTATACAGATATTAAACGCAGTTTTCTGTAATTTTTGTTTCATTTTTATTTGATTTTTTACAAAAAAAACTATTTATTATTTGAATTACAGTTTATTTTATTAGCGATTTTAATGTCGCGCACATGTATCCCAGGCCTCTCACGACCTACAGCGTAGGCTCTGATACACAGAATATATTAGAATAATACTTCAGATTTAATTCGTCTGAAAACAACTCATCAATTCTTCAGTTCATATAATCGGTTCCAACCCTTTCACAGGTTTTATAATAAATTTTATTTAAGTATAGATTTTGTTCGTTTGCTCAGTCACTGTCATAGACCAGAGATGCGGAAAGTCATGATTTAGCCAGGGAGAAGTCCTGGGAATGAGATCTTAACTAAAATAGAGGCCCATTGAGGCAAAACTCTCTTTACAGCCATCCCTGTAATACAGGTCCTTTTAAATTGATTAGGCTGTTCCTCAAATGATCGCATATTAACTATCAATTCTTGATAATAATTATTAATATAATGGAAACACGATTTAAAATATAGTATGAATTAATTTTGCTATGAGCCAGACACAATTATCAGATTCAGTATTTCTTCTCTTATACACCCGAACAAAGACCTGGAGAATAAATTACTGCATTTTATTGGTTAAAGTGTTAAAGACTAGATTCAAATAAGAGTATTTGCACTCATATATTGCACCCACACATTATAAAAGCAAAAAAAAAATTGAATTCTTAGAAACATTTCGTCAGCAGAGCTCAATTATAACTTATTTTTCAATTTCTGTGAAGAGAATGAGTTCAACAGATTTTAAACTCAAATACAATTAATTCATTGTTTTTTCATAACTCATAATTATAATTGAGACTGGGTAAGTGCACATCAGGGGTTTTTAAGCAAACAGAAAGCAAGCATATAAGTACTCTGGTTCAAAATAGGAACAATTATATTTCTTCATTTGTAAAGAATGGTTTAACCGGGATGGCATAAGAGTTTTCAGTCATTATGTAGATTATTAGTCAAGATCAAATTTCAAAAGTATTATGTCTTTGATCCTGTGACGCCTCCCTGGATAGTAAGGTTAACAGGGTCACTTCGAAATTGATTGTTAGGGTATAAACACTCACGAATTTAATGGTTAAGTATTCTAAGCTCTCACATGTGAGCGACCCTGGATGAGATAATTTCTTTGGTGAATTAGGCGTGATTGACCCACGCCCTTTTGCAGATTCTTATTTCAAAATGAGATTCAAAGTTGATTCCAAGCGTTCTTTTTGTAACTCAAATATAAATATTTGACTCATTTTAAGGCCAGACCTCTTATGATTGCGGGCACTAATGGTCTCTTAAAAACTTTTATCATTTTATAAATATTTGCTCAAAAATATTATCTCTGTCTCTCAGACCCTCTCACTCCTCCTAATCCTTACATACAGTACAGTATAGCTAATTATAAATGAATCAGTTATTAAGTTATTAACTATAAGCTAATTGTGCTATAAGTATAGCATTCAGGTATCAAACCTTTGATTGGCAGCTCTTATATGTATATTAAGTGAATAAAAATATTTTTGTATTTATGTGCAAAAAAAATAAAAAAAAGAAAAGTAAAAAATGATTTCATTTACATTTCATACCTTTCCAGATCTGTTAATCGACTCGAATCACGAAAGCCTTTCGCAAACGGATTGCTATCGATCTTCAGTTTTGTTATCTTTGAAAGAAAATTATAATTTTATATGAATTTTATGGATATGTTATTGAAATATTCAATATATAACAGAGATATCAGAGAAATATAATTTATTTAATTAACTTATTTTTAAAATCATTAAAAAGTTTATTATTTTTCTTTCTATTCTGAATCACATTTTAATCAGAACTAGTTTTTGAATTATGAAATTCACTAAATTATATGCTTTACAAACAATTTTTATTTTTTGAAATTAATGCTAATATTATGAAAAATATGATTTATTTCTACAAATCTTTTTCATATTTCATTAAATGATAATTTTTTTGAACATTTATTAAATAAATGGAAGCGGAATGAACTCAACAGCAGTCGAGGTTAGTTTTGATAGCGATATGATAATAAAGGTATCGTATATTAAATCAAAGTAGACTCAAAACATAACTCATCTTCTCTTATATATCAATAAAATAATAAATAAAAGCATCAAGTTGAATTCTGAATCATATTTTTCCTTAAGCTTTATTTAGTTGAGTCGAATATATGTACTGTGGATATACTGTACTGTACTGTAAACCGGATTCATTTCAAATATCAATATAATGCCTACCAATTGGTTTTGATAAGCAGTCACAGCTGTGAAGACAGTTTCGGGGAATATATAAGTCCTGAACTGCTCGTACTCTACATTATTAATAACGGGAGGATTGCCGTTGTGGTGGTGATAGTCGGGTCTCAGTTTCACCAAATGGATGCGCGGCTGGTATTTGTGCATTGAGTTCAATACGATCTGTATATACACAGCAGAGATGGAAAAAAAATCAATTATATTAATGAGTAAAATAAGTTCTAATAACTAATTGGCGAAAGTCAGCGAAAAATACAGTATATCTGAGCGAACGATAGAATTGTGTAAACATTTGAGTCAACCAATGAATTATTAAATATATATAAAGATATATAGATATATAGGGAGAAGAGGGAGAAGCAATAGCACCCAAGACATTACGTGTCCATTCTTGTCCATTTCATTATTGGTCAGTTTGGTCTTCTCGAACGAAACCACTTGTTTTCGCAACTGTTCTCCAGTGAAGGGCGCGTCGGGATGCATGTACAGGCGTACGGGTGCCGGTGCGTCTGCCTTGCCCGCCACCAACCAAGAGGACCGGTGGTATGCATATCTGTACCGTTTATTATCTACGGGAACGATATCCATAAGCACAGCATACCGTGCGTTCGGCTCAATGTTGTGGAAAGATATCCTTAAATAGAGTTTAGTTTTAATTAAAATCAAATTTATATCTCATTTAAGAAAACAGAAGAATAGATGCAATCGATTCATAGCCTCAATAAATAAATGAGCGAACACTATATGAGCACACATAGGCCTGAGCTTCAAATCCAAGTGCTTTGACAAATATGACCTTTATTGCATGATCAGTTACCTATGTTATATTGATTAAGATGGCCTTGCTCAGTTTATTGCATTTAATGTTAGTTTTAAGAAAAGAACTAATTTTTTGTGATTAAAGCAGATATCGATATAAATCGAAAAACCCTTTAATTATAAATCAATTAATAATTATGATTGAAATGAAAACTAATTAAAACTAACATTTATTATGAATATTAATATTTATGAGAGAATAGATTTTTGAGAATAGATTAAAAATCTTCTTATTTTTATTTATAAAATAATAAATTAAAACAATTTATTTTGTGTAAGGATTTCCTATTTACTACTCTTTTCCCATACTTTCCCGAAAGCACTCAAACTTAATACAGATTTATTAAACAGTTTTTTATTTTTTGTTTCTTTCCTGCAATAAATTTGTTGATTTTTCTGCCCTTAAAATATGAATTATCAATGGATATAAGCGCACAGTAGGATAAAAAGCGTTGCAGACCTCACACAGAATCAACACCGAGAGCTTGTTTTTAAATTACATTGGCTTAAGACAGTTGCCTAACCGAAAACCTGGTGTTCCTTACGTTCCTATCCATGAGGTTAAGCAAAACATTTTCTTTTTTCATAATATATTTGTATTGAAGACAATAATTCATAGAATAAAAGGCAAAACACAATCGTAAGTAATATTTGCAATCAGTTTATATGAGTTTTATTTTTAATTAATGAGTTGAGGAAACAAATAATTACTAATCAAATCAATAATTTGTGTTTATAAGCAAAGCTAATCTGAAAAGTCTGCTAACTTTTCAGTGACTTTTTAATAGATTTTCATATTTTGATAGATTTATTTTCAAATGTGGCTGAGCTTATTTTTCTTGTTTCATTATTTTGACGCTCTTTTCATTAGATATTCAAGTTATGAATCATAAAAAAATTAAATAAAGAAAAAAATATCTGTTTTCGGCAACACTTACCTACACGTTGGAAACATCCTTAGGGGCAGAATGGATAGAGTGAGAGCACAGGCAACGGAGCAAAACAAGAAGAAGAAGACAGTAATCTTATTAGCATTTTTCAGTAACAATTTATTTTCTCATTTGGAGGGATAGCGAGAGAAGCTATAAATTAGAGACCGATACCGCTCTTACATACAGTATTCATACACACAGTATATATGTGTACTTCAAAATTATATTCTTCTTCATAACCCGAACGCCTCTTACATAAAGTTATTGTAATATTAATAATAATTTATTAGAGGAGAGGGAAACACAAGACTTTACTCCTAAGATGTAATTGATTTTTAGCACCAAATTAGTTATTTTATATCAACAACACTAAACTGAATACCGGAGTAAAAGCAGCAAAAATGCTGGTATATATAAATTAGCACAAAAATCATCGTAGACAACATGAATAATATATTCATACTATGATCAGTCAGATTTTTAAATTCTATGAATAATAGCTTTTCGGCAAAAATAATAATTTAGACTAATTTTTGTTTTTGTTATAATAATAATAGTTTGTTAAATGCAGTAGATTTGGTGATTTGGAGCACATATACCGGCCATTAACCGACTATCCCGTCTGAATGGTCTGATTTAATGCTAATAATGTGAGAAAAATCGTGTTTTTTGTTTATGATATGTTCCGAAAATGACTTCGGAATGTATTATAAACTTATATTAATGTAATTATTTGTCGATTATTTTTAAGCAAATTTTCAGTTTTAAAACATTTTTCTTAAATAATTTATTGAATGGTTTATTATATACAAGAATACTGTGTTTGATATTATTTTCTATGAAGACATTTATCGGTTGCATATAATTACTGATCGGAAGAGAAAATTAAAGATGAAATTTGCGCCAAACGTTCGCTAAATATTAATTTATAGCTAAATAGACGTATAATTTGTATATAATTTTCAATTTTCGGTTTAAACATACGATAAGTTTGTCAAATGTTTTTATTTATGAAACCGCACATTATGTGAACCAATTCATTGCTAACCAAAAACTTTTAGCAACGCTTTTATCGCTGCAAACAATAGGTTAGATTGAATTTATGGATAACTTGTGCACCAATTCTAGCCTCTCATCCAAACCGTACTATTTATTCGATAGAATCTTAATTTTCTGATCGATAACTCTCTACTGAATTAGAAAATAGGATACAAATGAGTGCCACAAAAGTTATATAGAGTATAGTTAATGTGCTATTCAGTAGCACTGAATCTGAATTTTAGTTATTTTTCTCTCTCTTTCATTGAGTGGACTCACTCTCTAATCGATCAAATAATGGTTATATGCATTGCGATAACAGAAAAATGATGTAAAACCACTCAATATAATTAATATCTAAAACTTTATACTATTTTTTCAACTAATATTTTTTATATCAATACCAGTGCTGTATATACTGTGCATATGATTTTAGAGAAACATAAATATCAATAAAAGTTATGTAATATTCCTAATCGTTTAGCCGTAACCATAAAATTATATTATCAAACAGTTTGGGGCAAAAAACTATCAAAATATTGAACTTATATTTTAAACATAATTATATACAAATCGATTTTCATTGCAATCATTTGTTTTGATTTCAATATACAGTATAATATGTATGCATTGAATGCATGAGAAAACACAATTGAATTAATGATTGGATGGAAAAAAATATAGAAAAATACTGTAATTATGAAAATAAAAATATTTTGGGCATAAAATATATGGCAATGAAAAAAAAGAGTTAAATATTTGATTTAAGTATTCATTTGAACTGAATTACAAATTTAATTGTGAAATGGGATAAGAAGTGAATAATAGCGTAGAGAATAAAATGCATGTATTTCTCAGTCTTTTGTTTCGTAAGTGATTAATGAAAAAAACTGACTCCAAAAGCAAATTATACCATAAAGTAATTTGGATTTAAGACTACTAAAAAAAATGTGTATACAATATCTCTTATTTTTATATATAATTAAGAAATTAATCGATAATTAATTAAAATAATACGCAGAGTCCGACACATGTACAGTGTGTACAATGAAAGCCAATAAAAAGCCTTTAAGTGAATCGAAATTATTTTCTAAATACTGTACTGTCGTATCAATTAATTGATATCAATACTAACGAGAAGTATTAAGTAGAGAAAAAAATATTAGATAATTGTATTAATGGAATGGTTTATAAAAATTATATTAAATAGGATTAAGTTATTTGAAATAAATAATCACTTATTCTCTATAACACGATATGTCATATCTCATAAATGATAAATTCATTAAATGTTCAGTCAATAATTTATGTGTCTATTGTTTTCTAATAGACAATCATTTTTGCTGTAAATGTATTCCACTTTATATTATCTTTTAGTGCTTTTACGAACAAATAAGTCTCCGTTTGAAGTGATTTAAAGAATTGAATATTAATAATGAACTACAGGTACATTAAATACTGCATATAATATATATTCACAAATACCAAAGGGTATATTTATGGGAGAGTATATTATTCTCGTCAATTCGCATGATGTGACAGCAATTTATAATGTTATATCATTTTCATAATAATCAAGATTGTTTAGTCTCCATTTTTGCAATTAAATTTGATCTAAGAGCATTTTGACTGGGTGTTTCACCCTTGCTTATCTCCTTATGGAAGATAGTGTAAAATAGAAATACACATTATCTGAAGAGTACGAGTGCTGAATATGTATTCATTATAATGAGAATGAAGTGAGAGATACACTACAGAAGTACTACAGAAGTAGTGTATAATTACAATGCAAAACATGAATCACATGTAAAGAGAAATTAAAACTAAATTAACATAAAATTTGTTGTAATCTGTGTTCCAATGCTTTGATTCTTAGAGGTATCGACAGAATTCAGATAAACAGGAGTTATGTTTAGGAGTGAAATATGTCTAATGTTAATGATGTTAACCATTATTTAAATGATTGTAATTTACTTTTGCTTTGAGCTATACTTCACTTTCAATTGTTAACAACTTTCAAATTATTTTTGCTTTTAATTGACAATGAATTCTATATAATCAGACAAAAACAGGTGCACTGTATGTGAAATTCAGGGCTAAGTAGAAGAAGTCGTTCGGCTTTAGACCAATTCGTATCGTAATAAATGATCATTATATACATTAGAGTCTACGAGTTCTGCTTGAATACAATTCGGTATTGTCTTTTGTTTTAACCAATTTAGTCTTTGAATGCACCTTGTTTATAACCATACCACGAGCTCCTGACCTCTTCAGGCTCTCATATGATTTGCAAGGTCTCATTTATATATTCATGAATATGAAGTAATTCAGCCTGCAAATCATATGAGGCACTGCGAACAGGACGCTGTCTATTTATAACAAGCATAATCAGAGCTGACCCCCTACTGGTCAATCATTCCATCTCTGCTCAAATGTTCATCAATTTGTTAGACAACAAAACTTATTGTTTGGATAGAGTATATGCTATCACACGATATGTGTTATTGTATTATATAATAATTAATTGATATAAATGTTCATAAATTCATTGCTAAGCAAACAATTGAATATAAAAGTTCGAGAGAGAGAGAGAGAGAGAGAGAGAGAGAGAGCATAATTGGCAATTCACATAATGATGTGTTCACACAAGTGTTTAAATAAATTATCAATAGTTTTGGTGATGTTTTTATTTTTTGATGACTAGTAAAAAGTGTATAATTCTTTGGCTGAACAACAGCTGAAGGTTTAAATTTTTAAACACATGAATAGCCAATAAATTTCGAAACAAAAAAATATATTTAAACATAAAAATAATTTGATATAAAATAATTTTATTTATTTATATGTTTTCTCTGTTGTATCGGATATTGAATGTATGACAACTCGAAGTACTAATAAACAAAAATTGTTTCAGACATTTATTTCATACTCTCTTCTCATAACATAATGCTATAAAAAAAATAAAATAAAAAACATATAAAACATAAAAATATAATCTCGAGATGAGTTCCATCACAACTCATCGCTAAAGTTTTTATACATCAAAATAAATGTATAAGAAATTGTGTCGACGACTATAGAGGATATATTTTCAACACAATTCTTGTGAGTGCATCAAAACTAAAGATTAAAAAATTGCATTTAAATGTAATAAAGAGTTTGTCCTTATTTTATTCCCCGGGGATATATTGTCGAGCAATCCATTATAAAAATGCACTCAATATATGCATCCATTATATCATGAAATTACAACACATTTTGCATCAATTCATAAATGATATGAAAATCCATTTTCTGGTCTTGAATCTTGAAAACAAGTGATAAAATTGGAAAAATAAACTGTAGAGATATAAGTAGCAGGCTAAAATGTCATCACAGCATGAGGGTTAAAGCATTATAAGAAATGTTCAAGTTTATACGATTTTAAAAACATTTTATACTTATAATTTAAAATGAATGCATTTAATTATGATTATTGCCTTGCTAACCTTAACCATTAGGAAAATGGGTTAATTTCGCACATTTTTAAACTCTTCACTAAAAAAGTTTATATGAATTTGTGTAATACAGTACTCATTAGATTAGCTTTAAGTCTAAATAAATAAAATATAAAATTAATGTAAGAATAAATGTCTATTCACTCTATTCACTCGTTTTCATAGTTGTATATCATATCAAATATATTAATAGAAAAAATTAAATATAATTTTATTTTTATATTACGGAAAAAGCGATGCATTAGAACCCAAATTGAATCCAGACCTCAGACCTCACAAAAGGATAATTATATACCTGGAGGTCAAACACTCATTCACTATATTCAATGTATTCTTATAATCAAATTTTTACTGTATATTAAGGTCTTGTGCCGGTATATCAGTCAGGGGTGGCCAGAGGTGTACATATTAGAGTAAGGAAGATATACAGTAGAAGATAACGCTTAATAAAGTTCAGAGCTTTGAATGAGCTGTAAAATAGATTTCTTCATTATGATCATGCTACTGTCTTATTGCATGCTAGGTTAACTTGATCACGATCATTCTCAATAATCGCTTGGTCTAACCTTTTTATATAATACTGTATTTATAGGGCATTTATATCAGTCTCTAATTTATAATTAATTTCTAATCAATTCAAATACTGTTCAGAATCTGATATATGACTCATACCTGCGACCAGTTTTAGTGATAATCATTTCAGTTCCCAATTCGTGAAACTTTTCCCACAAGTCCTTTGTCTCTAGTTTTGCATCGACTCGGGCCAATTCATCGCAGTTGCATCGGGGAAGACAGGCCGGGTTGAGCTCCGGCTTATTCTTGTCTGTTTTTGAATGACTAGACGATAATGCTTTGGCCACTTCCCGGTCCCTTAGCTTTTGTCGGCCGTCCTTAGTAGCATTGGGTGTATTGGGTGCGCACATGTCTTCCGTTTTAATGGATGACAACTCTTCGTCATCTAATGATGGGGTCAGTGATGGAGACTTGAGATCATCGGTAAGACTTGAGCCGAGTTTGTGCTTCGAGTTGTATAACAATAGTTCGATATCTGACTGATTGGAAACGCTTTCGTCATTACTCTCGTCACTGATTAACTCATTATTCAATGACTTTATTGAATTGTTATCATTATTACTGTTATTAATGTTTACTCTATTATTGATATTGATTTCAAGTGGACTACTGTTCCTCGATATGAGTGCGTCTATAGAAAAGTGCTTCGCTTTCGCTGATAACGATGTCTGCGATGTCGGCGTCGCTGACATTACTGCAGATGAGTTGCCGTTTGTGGCCAACACTGACGCCGACAGTAAAGGCATTACCGATGAAGTCAATACGGAATTGTCTTTTACTGCAGAACTGTTTGAGTGATTTTGATGAACGCCTAACACATTATTACTTTTAGAGTTCAAGCTATCCATCATTACTACTGAATTTGATTTCAGATTTTACTCAGATTTTTCAGATTAAATATAAAACTCTTTTCAAACTCTGTTTTATTTCCGTTATATCGTATAGTACTGTAAGTTATTCTGTATTTCTGAGTATAGAGTACTTCTGGTGCTCTTCTATGAAGCGTTGATGAACTCTAATAAATACAAATCTCAATATGTGGTCAATAATGATGATTGACTTTGATTATGGGCTTTATGTTACTCATTAGCGGTGACCACAACACACACCACATATCATATTAATGCCAATATATTGAGTCCACAAGAATTGTCTTAATTAAGTCTCAGTTTTCTAACACTTCAGAGTCTGAGCACTGTTTCACTTATTCGTATAAATATATAGACTTTATTTGGTAATATGCTATTTGTGTCTACTCTTATAACGAGAAAATCTCTGCAATAGATTTGTTAAACAAAATGAGGTTTTGGCTAATTTTTAAAATATATTCTAAAGCAAGTCGGAGATGGCCAGAGTTTAGAATCAAATCAAAAGGAAAAGCCTGGATACTTTTCTACAGCAGGTATTTTATGCTTCTTTTATATTAAGTCTAAATAAGCTAATGAATCAATCGGTTAGAAATGCATCCTGCTCACATGCACTTGTCTTTCTTATGAATTATATGTTATGACAAACTGTTGAATCTAATCCCTGTGATGCATAGCTCTGGCCATCTCTGATTAGACTATCTCTAGAGAATAAGCGAAGAGTTTTACCCATTTATCGTTGATTTGCAGACCAGATGTTATCGATTAATATTTGTCGCAAATTTTCACTTCTCAGCCAAAGTCGACAATCAGTTGTAAAAGAGTTGTTGTAGTATTACGTCAACAGAGAAGAGCCTTCAATACAGTATACGATTCATGTGATAGATTGCAATCGATATGATATTAATTGGCAAATGTTTTAATCAGGCAATCGAAGACTGGGAAACACACTTCTCGTATGTGTTTTGCATATTAAGCACAATTTGTTTCATAAGCTTTTATTATGCTTTTCGATCAAAAACAATAACTTTTTGTAATTTATTATTATTGACTGAATATTAAAAATGTTTTATTGTATTCAAGTTTGAACTTAATGTTCAAATTATGCACACAATTAGTTCTGAGAGAAATTATGTTTGAAACTAAACAACTTATTAAACAGATATTCGCATTCAGTTGTATAGTTCACACATAAGACCAGAGCTGAATAACTGTATATTAGCTGTTA
>JAQIWA010001524.1:0-17866 GCA_034693305.1 Eueremaeus valkanovi | reverse complement strand
ATTTACAAACATTTGGTTTCTCTGTTGTGACACAAGTCCTGTTCAATGAGAACAAGAGAGCGATTGGAGTGAAGTTCAAACGTATTAATGATTGGCATACAGTCTATGCCAGAAATGAGGTCATACTCAGCGCCGGTGCAATCGGTTCGCCACAAATATTGCTATTATCCGGAATCGGACCGAAAGAACATTTGACTGAATTAGGAATTCCTGTTATATCCGATGTCAGTGTCGGCTCTTATATGTCATATGACGTGGGCTTTACTCTGTCGTACGATATCATCAATCAGTCAGAGATCGATACACCGGAAGAAAGTTTAGATAACTTATATCAACTCTACGTCCAACGCACCGGACCTTTGGGTAACTTCTCCTTTGGTATCCATACTTTCCCGGAAATGGCCTTTCGACTAAACCCCAGGGTATATAACGGCTACAATTTGTTCCAGCATGATTACATCGATAATATAACACTAATAATATCCGGATATAAATTGCAAAATCAATGGCAAGACTATTATAGACCTTACCTAGGACACAAAGTTTTCTATATGTATGTAGGCACAACCCGGGTCATGAATAACGGCACTATACGTCTGAACAGTACGAATCCATTCGCGAAGCCACTGATCGAACCGTGCATTTACTGCAATCGTCAGGACTTGGAAGATGTGATCAAAACATTTCAATTGACTCTTCCTTTCTATGAGAACTCAGAAATGAGGAAATATATCCGTCCCTTCTGTAATCCCATACCCGGGTGCAACCCATGTCCTAACGATTACTACTGTTACTCATATATCAAATGTATGGCACAGACTGTAACAAATGAACTCTATATTGTCGGTACGTGTCGTATGGGTTGTGATACCGATCCCAACGCTGTGGTCGACAACAGATTCCGAGTGCGAGGAGTGGACAGACTTAGAGTTATCGACACATCTGTTATACCCGTTGACGGCACACAAGAGACCTCATGGGGTGTTATGTTAGGCGAAAGAGGGGCTCATTTTGTTAAACAAGACTCAAAACTATATTCAAAATAATTTTCTGTTTTTTTTCAGTAAATAAATATAGAATTGTTTTAAAGTCATTACCAGAATTGCAAAACATTATCAAATAATTTGATTAAATGTACCTGTCAACATTTTTTAAAATTAACATGCACATGGTTAATTTTCATTTATCAAAATGTCTTGGTTCATTATGTTGTATTCATATGAAAAATTATCAGTGAATATTCGGTGGTATTCAGTGGTAGTTAACAGACATTTATTCAAAAAGTATTGAATACATGATTAGTGTTACAGACAATGTGTGCACACAATACAGACGGAGCGACCGAATAAAACAATAAAACAAGTTCTTATCCATTCCTCTGAATGCATGCACAGTGCTTGACATGTCAACAGTACACTCTTGAATTGCGCGCTCAAATGAATTTTAATGTATATTTTTAACGCGCAATTCAAGAGTGCAACTGTTAAGATGTTAAGCACTGTATATTAAGCTTATCCCTCGACTCGTCTCGATTTTAATCCTTTTCTATGTTTGCAAAACCTCTTATCCGACACAAAAATCAGACTAAAAATAGACTTTTAATCTGAAAAGTCTTATTTGTCTGAACTATACAGACGTTTAAAATGTTTTAGTTTGCAATAAATTTTGTCTCATTTAATGTGAAATACATTTCTGTTTTATATTTTAATTGATTGAAAATTACTTTTTATTTCAATATTTATTATATATTTTTAATATTCATTAATCAATGGCTTCTTGTGACCAGTCATCACAAGAATTATTAATTAATTCAAACCATTTTTGGTCTCCTTTTCCAGCAATTGATTCGATGGTAAAGGCTTTATCTTACGCCAGCCCGCAGTTCCTGACCCGCAGTCCTGGTCCGGCCAACTGCTTCTTGTCTAACAATACCACAGTTAGGACAGGGATTAGAAGTAATGAATGTCTTAAGCCATACATCTTTGCGATCGGAGGAGATTCCTCTGCAGTCGAACATTCCTCTGAATACTATAATCCCAGGTCAGATCAATGGTCATATTTTGCACCCACTTCTCAGCTTCGGTATGGTTCGGGTGCGGCTGCACTGAACCACTTCATATACACAATCGGGGGATGGAATGGAAACAAAGTCTTATCTTCGGCTGAGGTTTTCAACCCTTTAAACAACAAGTGGACAGACATTAAACCAATGAATATTAAAAGACAAGCGTTTGGTGTGACAGCACTGAAAGACATGATATATGTGTCGGGCGGTTGGAATGGTTGGTCTCATATTTTTTTAGCCTTTATTTAAAGTATTTTTCGTATTTCAGAGAATTCTCTTCAGAATTCTGTCGAACGTTACGATCCATTAGTAGACGAATGGACTTCAATGCAGACAATGAATACGGAGAGAGAATATTGTCGTTTGTGTGCATTCAATGGCTGTCTATTCATCGGTTCGTTTGAATAAAACTAAAATAATTTTCATATAATTTATAATTATTTCAGTCGGAGGTAATGACGGATCAAACCGATTGTCTTCTGTGGAGCGAATGGATCCCCGCGTAAGACATGAATGAATGCAAATATAAATCAAAGCATTAATGCATTGCATGAATAGGAAGGGAAATGGCATTCAATGCATGCTATGATGAGTCGTCGAAGCCGTTTAGGAGTTGCAGTACTCAATGGTTTTCTATACTCTGTGGGCGGAGATAACGGATCAGAGACTATGAATAGTTGCGAACGATTTGATCCGAAGAGCAATTTGTGGCAAACGATTGAATGCTTACAAAACAAACGGTTTGTTAATTGATATGAATTTATGAATACTTTATTCATTCCAGTATTCAATGAGTTTGTTATAGATCTGGACTCGATTTGGTTGAATGTGAGGGTCAGTTGTATGCGATCGGAGGACGGGATACAAATAATTCCAAATCAGTCGAGAAATATGACCCGAACAGTAATGAATGGAGTTATGGCTCAGCAATGAATAGACAGAGATCTGGTTTATCTTCAGCTGTGCTCTCATTGAATGACAATGTGTTGGATATACTGACTAATGATTAAACAAATTTCAAAAAATTTCAAAAATATTATTAATTAAAATATTTTGACTATTTTACAAAAATGAGCCGAACACAATTGAAATACAATTAATTATAATACAATAATTGTTTGCAAAATAAATGTTCTTTATTATATTACCACTAAATTGGTTCTAGCTGTAACTTAAATTTTTTCATTTATAGTTAATTTTTATGAAGAATTGAAAGTTTTTGAAAAATAAATATTATGAATGAGCATGTTCATAAAAAATGGTGACACGGGCTCATTTAATCAAATTATTAATTATGTTTTCTAATTCAGATAATGAGAAAAGTTTTATATTTAACGGTATTTACAGAAAAACCAAAATTATTTTGAAAATATTTTTGAATCTTGTTTAACAAAATGAGCTTCCCTTTTGCAATTCAAGATTGCAACTGTTGAGATGTTAAGCACTGTATGTATATATTAAATAAAAAAAATCAATAATTTATTCTTGTCTATTTATAAAATGTTTATTTTATTTTCAATCCAGTTTATATAAGATGGCAAACGTTTTCCAATGCATACTGGGATACCAAATTCTCTATTATAATCATTGCTTGTTACTCCAATTGTGTAGGCTCTTTGATTTATATATTGTATGAAAGGAGATCCGCTGTCACCTAAACAGATGAAAAAGAAACACGCTCAGGAACAAAATTAGACAGTTCATAGATAAATTGATGAATAAGAAAATTCTACAGTGCTTGCATCTCAACAGATGCACTCTTGAATTGCGCGCTTAAAATATATATGGATTTTAATGCATATTTTGAGCGCGCAATTCAAGAGTGGAACTGTTGAGATGTCAAGCACTGTACCTGATTGTATTTTAGTGAATGTGTCAGGCTCAGCTGTCACCGGGGGCACACTGTACATGAAGCAAACGTCTGTCGCTGTTAAATCTCCGCGGAAAGGTTTGTGGCAATTATAACATTGCGGATTATTTGTCTCCTTGGCCAATTTCAAGCATTCCACCCAGTTTTTTATGAAAAATCTTGCGAACTGTAATTGATTTGAAGAATCATCAAAATCACTTTTTAGACCCCATCCCGTCATTACAGCCGAACCCTTCAAGTTGTAATTTTGATTCGGCAAGCAAACACTGTTAACGATAAATTTATCATGTTCAATTACAAAATCAATCGGTTTCTTTGTCTTCAGAAGTGCAACATCATCGTTCATTCCTTTCCTCCAATATTTTTCATGGATAATGAATGATTCAGGGTGATAAACAGTTGAAGAGGTCTTGTTTATTGGGTTAATACGATTTGTGCCAGACACAATCAATATTTTAGAAATATCTTTTTCAAACCTATTGATGAAATTCAGTTTAAATTTCTTAAAATATACAAGCAGATTTTACTATATTATTTCAGTTCTCTATTCATTTTTTGACTATTGTCACAATGATATATACAGTGCTTGATATCTTAACAGTTGCATTCTTGAATTGCGCGCTCAAAATATATATGGATTTTAATGTATATTTTGGGCGCCTAATTCAAGAGTTCAACTGTTGAGATGTCAAGCACTGTTTAAGTACTGTAGTATAGGAAATAACTATCTTTACCTGCTGAAACTTATTAAAGTTTTATATGTTTTAAATGCGTTATTCGATTTTGAAGCCAAATGTGACAGGCTAAATTTCACTTACAAACAATGAGCGGCTGTCAGAATATATCGGTCGTTCAGGATTGCACCCCCGCAAAAGTGGTTAACTCTATTTGTAAACCTATCATAAGCTAGCGATACCATCCAGGGGTAATGATTAATTTCGGCTTCCACTCCGTTTGAAATGCGCATGGTTAATTTCTCAATGTTTGTAAAGGTACTCAAGCCACAATGACTTAATGACAGTGCACTTGAAATACTTTTAATCATTGGTTGATTACATAAAACAATGCATTTCTCTATTCCTTTGCAAACTGTATCGCAATCTACAGAAGAGGCTTCACATTTAAGGAATAATATAAATACAAAAAATAAGAATTTTATGAATTTATTGATTGTATCCATAATTGAAATCTGGTTTACAGATGTTTTTATTATGATTAGAAATTTAAATATGAATTATGAATAAAGACAAAATAAAAAGGGGATAAAAAAGCCCGCTTAAGGCTTTCATTGTTGGCCGATTCAGACTAGTGTTTGATAATGGAATAGATTTTATGCATTAGTTAAGTTTGATTTTTATGCAATTTATATCAGTTTATCAAACACTAGTCTGAATCGGCCAACAATGAAAGCCTTAAGCGCGCTTTTTTACCCCCTTTTTCTTTTGTCTTTAATTATGATAATATGGATTTATTATTTTTAATTAAATAAGTTAATTAAAATTATAAATATTCAATTATGAATTATTATATTTATTATATTATACATATTATGACCAGGAGAGTCGCCCAGTGGCAGTGTGTTTGCACTCTGAGGCAAAGGACCTGAGTTCGAACCCCGACCTCTGCTCACTTACTCTAAGTTTTTTTTTCATTTCATTCATTATTTTCACCCGTTGTTCAACTAGGACTCCAGGAAGAACAGCTAATAGTTGATGGAACTTCCCAGTATAAACATTGAAGGTCATTTTCATTTTTTCATTTTCATTTTGAATAATAAATTGTTATTTTTATTTAATACAAAATGGTTTTAATAACAATCAGATTAATAGCGACGACAATAGCTATCATAGAATTGGAGCGAATGCACAACCAATTGATTAGACCACAATTTCTACTCTACACGGAATAAATATTATACTGTTATATAATTTTACTTATACTCTAGCTATTCAGGACATTTTGTGCAAGGACATTTTTCATATGATTTATTAATCCTCAACAATCCCATTTTAAAATAAGATCAACCTCAGTTTTATACTACGCTATTATTTGTGTCTGTCAATTTTAGCCCTGTATAAAATTTGTGAAATGTACGGAAATGTTGAGATATTTTTTGTTAATATTTCACATATGGTTAGAAAATTAATAATTAAACGAGTTTATTGAACTGTATACCAAGGTATATAAACTAATACAAAAAATACTGAACTTTATTTTAATTTTATAAAATGGAATCCAAAAAAATTATCTTGATAATCGCAAATTTTCTACTTGGTAAGATACAGAATTCTATATTTATATGGAAGTATCCTGTTCACAAATTAAACTTCTAATTTAAAATTTGACCTTAATATGAATTAATTTAATTATATATTTAATTTATATTTCAGTTTCAATCAGCGCAAGTGGAAATGATGATCAAGGTTGATTATTAGGCGTGTAAAAGAATTATATAATTATACTTAAAATTATATATATTTTATAGATATCCGGATCAATTTCTTAGAAATCGCAACATTCGAACATTGCGAGGGAAAGGATGCCTCAAATTATACATACATAGTGAAATGGTCAAATGCCCCGGGTTGCGCTCCGACCTCATCTCAATCAGAATTCGCAGACACGGATACATTGACTGGTTGTCTGCCTAACGGACAGAAAGTGGTCAACACTTTGAAAGGTTTAACCTATTTTGACAACGATAATGGAGGTGAGTTCAAATGAACTTGATAATTTTATACAAAATAATTATAGATCGAATGTACAGACAAGTTATCCAATGTGTGTCCAACTCTGGATAATAACTGTTATCTCATTTTTAATAACTCTTTCGACGATTTTATATCAGTTCTGAAATCAAAAAAAAACTTTTGACACAAGAGTTGAGATTAAAATAGTTTTTATGAATAAATAATTCAAACAATTATTTTAATTTCAAAACTGATATAAAATCATAGAAAGAGATAAGAAGTAATCAAAAATAAGATTACAGTTATTACGCAGAGTTGAACACACATTAGATAGTATATCTGTACTTGCTTATATTATATTTACAGCTGAATTCTGGGACGAAGCCATCTATTTTGTAACCAGTGGTAATCTTGAGGGAAAGTATGTATATATTAAATCGATTGGCACACAGAGTAACTATCGTAAAAAGTGTTCGTCAATTCTGGGCCAGTTATATACGAACACAAGAATACTAAATATGATGTTCGCAGAGAAGTTAGATTTGAATGTATTGTTGTCTCCGAACGGAGGATACGAGCCGTTCAAACGTAATGCACAGACTGTCTGTAACGGAGAGTCTTATATTTTTTAATTAAATTATATACAAAATAAAATCAATTAATACTCTATTAATCGTGTGATTCAAATGAATAATATTCAGTAATTGGCACTTTTGTCAAAGTTAACAAGGTTATTTGGCTATCTGTCTGGTATCCCTACTTTCCCGTAAGTGACCTTTCGACTAAACCCCAGGGTATATAACGGCTACAAATTGCTCAAACATTTTTCATCGATAATATAACTAATAATATCCGGGTATATATTGCAATATCAATGGCAAGACTATTATAGACGTTATTAAGGACACAATGACTTTTATATGTATGTGGGTACAACCCGGGTCATGAATAACGGCACTATTCGTCTGAATAGTACGAATTTATTAGGGCATCCACTGATCGATCCGTGCGTTTACTGTAATCGCCAGGACTTGGAAGATGTGATCAAAACATTTCAATTAACTCTTCCTTTCTATGAGAACTCAGAAATGAGGAAATATAACCTTTCCTTCTGTAACCCTATCCCAGGCTGTACCCCATGTCCTGACGTTTATTATTGTCATTCTTATATTAATATCAAATGTATGGCACAGACTGTAACGAATGAACTCTGTATTGTCTGTACGTGTCGTTTGGGTTGTGATACCGATCCCAACGCTGTGGTCGACAATCGATTGCGAGTGCGAGGAGTGGACAGACTTAGAGTTATCGACACTTTTGTTATACCGGTTGACGGCACTCAAGAGACCTCATGGGGTGTTATGTTAGGTGAAAGAGGGGCTCATTTTGTTAAACAAGATTCAAATCTATATTCAAAATAATTTTCTGTTTTTTTTTCTGTAAATAAATATAAAAATTTTCTCATTATTTGAATTACAAAACATATTTAATAATTAGACTGGATTAATTAAGGGACTCAGCATGCGCAACATAAGGCAGTTCAATTTTCTATTATTGTGTTTATTATTAGTTTTAATCCAGTTTTATTCTAGTGTTTTATTTAAAACTAATTTTAAACAGGATCAATCTAGTGTTATTGATCTTATTTATTATCTATCTAAATATGACCAGAATGAATTGATTGCTATTAATAAATGTAAATTAAAAGTGTTATGTTTTACGCCCACATATGAAGTGAACTTAACTCTCAAACATCTGTTACTATTTCTAATATTATGCGGTGATATTGAGCTCAACCCTGGACCAATTTCTGAAGAATTCAAAAATGAATGTTTGAAATTATCTAAAATAAGAGGAATTAAAATAATTCATTTCAATGCCAGAAGTCTTGTGTCGAAAATCAGCGAATTTCGTATAATTTGTCTTTTATCTAAACCTGATTTTCTGTGCATTTCGGAAACCTGGCTCAATTCGAACATCGATGACAGTGAAATTAATATAGAAGGTTATGATGTGTATCGAAAAGACAGGTCAAATGGTCGAGGAGTAGGAGGAGTATGTATTTTTGCAAATACATCTAAAAGTTTCGAAATAACTCTAATTGAAAGTCAATATACTATTGAATCGATTGCTATATCTGTTTCGAAACAATATATGAAAAACTTCAGAATCGCCACTATTTATCGACCGCCTAATTCTGACTCTGATTATTCTGAAAGTATAATTGAATTCTTAAATGAAATAAGTTTTAATAATGAAGTCTTATGTTTAGGTGATATAAATATTGATTTTCATAATAAGAATAATAAGAGATTTTTCAGTGCTTTAGTCGACTACGGCTTCAATCAGTTAATTAATGAGAAAATCCGAATAAGCGTGGAGTCATCCACGTGCATTGATTTGATTTTTAGTAATAAAATAAGGAATGTAAAATGTTCTGGTACACTTAATATTAATTTATCAGACCATAAGCCAGTTTTCATTGCAAGAAAAATCAATTTTAATTCAGAATTAAACGAAAAAATAGAAGTTATTTATAAAGACTATAAAAATGTTGATTTGAATGCTTTAAACTCTGCTGTGTCTGAAATGAACTTGAACTTTGATTTTCAACAAAAGGATATAAACTCTGTATTTTTCCAATATTTTAATGAATTAATGAAATTAGAGTCAAATCATATAATTGTGAAGAAAAAGAGAATAAGAAAAAGGTTTTGTATTCCTTGGCAGAATTCTGATATAAAAAGTGCAATGAATGAGAGAGATCAATTTAAAAAGAAATTTAATAAGTTGCGTAATAAGAATATTATTGATAATAATTTAATGAACAAGTATAAATCCAAACGAAATTCTGTTCTGATTCAGATAAGAAAATCTAAGAAACTATATTATGACTCACTATTAGAGAAAAGTCAAATAAATAACGAAAATGTTTGGAAAGTTTTGAATAAAATAATTCCGAAGAATAATAAAAGTAAAACTAATAACTCATTAAGTGCTGACATTCTTAATAAACACTTTACTACCTGTGCCGCAAATAAATTGGAAGAATGCTTGTCAATTGAACAAGATTATCTGGGAATAGACTTGAAAACTGATAAAACATATGCGTTGCCTAATATTAATAACAGTACAGTTGAAGACAAAATTAGCCGACAATCTACTAAAAAAGCAATTGGTTTTAATTCGGTTTCTGTGCACTTTTCAAAGTTAATAATGGATAATATTGTCCCATCTATGACATATTTATTCACCAAGTTTTGAGCAAGGTGTTATGCCGAATTTTTTCAAATTGGCTAAAGTTGTCCCTCTTCATAAAGGAGGCGACAAAAAGGATGCCAATAACTACCGACCTATTTCTATACAACCAATATTTGCTAAAATTATGAAATCAATTGTTTGCGAATCGATTATACAGTATATAACTGATAATAAATTGTTATCTGAAAAATAATTTGGCTTTAAAAGCAATCACTCAACAACTGATGCTCTGTTAACTGTACAGAAGTCTGTGCTGGACTCAATTGATCGAAGATATAAAGTGATGATTATCACTCTGGATCTATTTAAAGCGTTTGATTCAGTCGATCACAATCTTCTTTTGCTGAAATTAGCAATGATTGGTTTTGACCTCAACTCACTAAAGTGGTTCAGTTCATATTTGTCAAATCGATGTCAAAAAGTTATTTACGGAAATCAGTGCTCAACAAGTTTGCCTATTAAGCTGGGCGTTTTTCAGGGATCTGTTCTGGGCCCAATATTATTTTCTATATTCATCGATGACTTGACCCGACTCAAACTAAAAGGAGAAGTGGTTCTTTTTGCCGATGACTGTACATTGATTCTGAAAGCGAAAAGCTATGAAGAACTGCAAGAGTACGCCACGAATGATCTAATGCTTATACAGAATTGGTTATCAAATAATAAGCTGCTATTAAACTATAATAAATCAAATTATATGCTAATTAACTTAAATCACAGAACTGTCTCAAATTTGTCTCTTAATATCAACAATAATGATTTGAAACGGGTTTTTGAAACAAAGATTTTAGGAATGATTTTTGACGACAGGCTATCTTTTGAACCGCATATTAATTGTCTCTCTAAAAAAATGAACCAAAGAATTGGCTTAATATCGAGAATCCGTTATATTCTTAAAGAAAAATATTTAATAATTTTATATAACTCTATATTTTTGCCTCTAATGGACTACGGATTGGTTTTATACGGATTTACATATGAAAGGCATACTGCCAGGGTCATCAGATTACAGAAGAAGATTATAAGAATCATTACATTTTCGTCTTTCACTGCAAACTCTGACCCGTTGTTTGAAAAGACCGGAATAATGGCATTCAAACAGAGATTACTGTTTATGTCAGTCGTTTATGTGTACAAAGCTGTTAATTCAATGGTTTCAGACTTTGCAAGAACATTTTTCACATATGTAACAACTGGCCGAACTCGTGGTTCAAATAAATTGGATCTATTTATTAGGAATGTGAGACTCACTGCATATCAAAACTCTATTTTTTATAAAGGATTAAAATTATTTGATTCTATTGAACCGAACATTAGAATTGTTAAAACGCTGTTGCGGTTCAAGCATGATATTCGTATCAATCTAAATTTTTATTTGAATAAGAATAAGGATATTTTTTAATCTGTTTAATTATATTTCAGTTTTTTTTAATGTTTTTAGTATTTTATTTATTATTTATTTTAATTATAATATTGTATATAATTATTGTCAGAGATTCGCACTGAAAAATAGCTACCAAGCTAATGTGTACAGTCTCTTTAAATAATAAAAATTCTATTCTATTCTATATCTAAATAAATTTAAAAAAGTTGAAATTTAATATTTATAAAATATTTAGAATTAAAATATTACACATTTCAGAAAATAATCAATTATATCAATACATAGTTAAAATATTTTAGTTCACAAAAACGGATCCGCTGATTATATCTACACAATATTTATCGTAAACCTGTTTGATTTCACCCAAATCCTCATTTGCATTAATTGTGAGTACTGGTGCTGGAATAGAACATTTTGCTTCAAGTCCAAACAGCCATTCCTCGTGTAAAACATGCAGAGCTTTCAAATAATCAAGGGTGAGATTCGTTTCTTCGGGTCTTCCTCGGTTTTTAATCCGTTTATAAACCACTAATGGATCTGTTTTCAAGTATATAATCAAGTCAATATTAGGTTTGTTTTCATTTTTAATCAAATATTGAAACCATTCGAAAAGAATTGCATATTCTTCAGGCTTGAGATACTTCTTCTGATACATGTACTCAGTGAAGCAATAATGAGATGAGTATAAAGAACGTTCCATAAGTTTAACGCTTGTGTCAATATTGCGAGTTGTTTTCTGATGAGCCTTAAGCCTGGATAACTGCATGTATGACTGGAACGGAAAGCACCAGCGGTCTATATTGTCCCCAAAGAGCTGTAATAGATTGAAACCATTGACTGAACGCCATTCTTCTATTGGCTCTTCAAAGACTTCGATCTGTTTGACAGCATGTTCGCTGCAAGTAGCCAGATGTCTTAAGAAAGTTGATTTTCCACTAGCAATATTGCCCTCGATAACAACGGTCTTATAATTCGAAGAATTAGGGGTAGACATTGAGGGTGTAGACGATATTATTCTCGTATTCATTTCCATTCCAAATTCGTTTGATATAGTTGTCCTATTTCAAAAATGAATAGATTCTGTTATTACAAATTAAACTTATCGATTCAATAAAACTGATAAATTAAAATTTTCATCATTTTTGATGTATTTTTTAGCTTAGAATTTATTCAATCGAATTTTCAAATAAATATTTATGTACTAATATTCATATATGTAACCCTTTTACTGCGTATATTGCTTGAAAATATTATATATCCACTTTTCTTAAATCCATTTTAAATAGTAATATTGCAAATTTTTAAAATATTTACGATATTTCAAACAATGAATAAAGTCCAACCGCATCCCAGCAATCGCCATCTCAGCGAATCATAGTTTCAGTCAAGATTTACAAGCTATTTCGTGGCACATACTAAAAGTATGGATTCCGAAGGAATACTGGATCGATGCCATCTGCGCACTATAGCTTGTGTCCTATCAGAAACATTGTCTGGGGAACAGGACTGATATATTTCAGTCTTTACAGGAATTCATTGTTCTGTTTATCATTAGATTTTTATTTGTTTTTTCAATTTGAATCGTTTGATTTTATTCTCAAATTTGTAATCATTTAATTAAAAAAATTTGAAATAAATAGTTTTTTAAACCCAAAAAATCACTTCGAAAACATTGTTTAAATCAAATAAATGATTTCTAAACAAATATCTGAGCAAAATTTGAATTCTGAAATATTTTCAATTGAATTTTTTGAAGTAAATATAGATAAAGAGCGATCTTTTTTTAATAATTCCAACACCATTGATTTAAATACAAATAAAATTTTATTTGAAATTATTCACTCTCGTGGTAAATAGCAGCCTTAGTTCATTAGAACTGTTACAACGTTGACTATCACACAATAAGCGGAAATTTTTCAACAAATTCTCAAATTTTATTCATAATTTTTCAATATTGATTTTATTTTGACGCGAGAGTTCACCCTCGAATCGCCGTAAATTATATATTTCATTTAGGCGCGGGAGTTAACTCTCGAATCGCCTTATTTTTGCTATATGCAAAAGTACATTTTTCAATCAGAGGTTTTCAATGTATATATTAAATTAAAATCTCACCGAATTTGAAATGTTTTCGCAATTCAGATATGCAACATAAATTGAACAAGATTCAGAATTCATGAGTAGAAAAAATTCTGAGTATTTGTGTATTAATAAGTTCAAAATTATAAATGATATTTAAAATATACTTACAAAAGTTAGAAATAACCAAATTTTTTCCTTAAGATTTCAAGTATATACTGTGCGTCTAGAAAACCTCATTGTAATAAAGCTGCAAGTGCATAACTTTATATAGAGTTTGAAAAGTAAGGTTTGCAAAACTAATTGATTTCCTGTCACCTTTATCTCTCATTTCAATTGCTTAAATTGCAATAATTTTGATGGTTGTTATCCTGAAATATTATTTAATATGGCTTTGTTTAAATTTCTGGAGCCTTGATATTTTCAGTGATTGATTTTCATTTCAAATTTATGAAAAAAATCAAAAAATATTTGTTAAAAAATTGAAAAAAATTAAGGAATTTATTTAAAATAAAATTATATTAAAATATATTTAAAGTTAGAATTATTTAGGATAATTAATTCCAGCTTTATCCAAAATAGCCTTGTAACGATTTATTTCTTTCTGAAGTCGAGCTACTTCCATCTCCAATATAACTTTCTTCTCAAATTCTTCGGACAATCTAATCAAAAATAAAATTTTATTAAAATGAAAACCAATAAAATATTATATAAAAATCAAAATTCATCCTCACTTCTTCATTTCATCATTTCTTTTGAGTTTTTTTCTATACTTCTTAGCGCTCAATGCATTAGCGCGGCGAAGCCATTCCTTTGACCTGAATTTCCGAGGTCTCCCCCTTTTCCTTTTAATCGGTTGTTCAGTCCTTTCACCAGCTGTTAAAATAATGATTAATTTTATGAATTCAAATTAAGTTCATTTAAAACAGGAAAAGTAAAAGAATTGTCAAATTTGAACTAAAAACCAATTTTACACAAGAAAAAAATTAATTACTCGAAATGAATAATTAATTTGATATGGAAAATGATAATTAAGTATTGACTTGAAATAAAAACTGATTTCAACATTGTAAAGTATCGACTGAAAACTATTATCAATTTAAAACAAGAAATAATAAATAATTTGAAAAATAATTTTTTATTCATGGAACATATATTAAAAAATACATAAAAATTTGAAATTCAAATTTTAAATTAATATACTCAATATTATCGCTATTAATAGCCTCATCAAATTTTAAAATCAAATGAATTTTATTAGCTTCATTTTCACCCATTGTGTTTTGATAGAATATATAATTATAGGGTATAGAAATTGGGCGTGAAGTTAAAGTTTGTTCTTGAGAAGATGTTGAAGCTACTGGTTCAGGCGTTTTTGGGGGGCTCGGGAGAGATAATCCATTAGGAATGGCTTCATCAAAATCATCTTTACCATAAAACATTTCAAAAAATTTATCTGGATCTTCAATCTTATCTAAATTTGAACAGTCAAATGATATATTTGCTGATTGATTTGGAGATGAAGCAATAGATGAACATTCTTTTTTAATACAACTGTTTGAAATATAATTAAATTCACCAAAATTTTGATTTACAGAAAATAGAGAAGTTTGATTTACAGCATTTATTTTAGGTTTGAGAGCACGAAGTATTGAACGTTTCTCAATAGTTTTTTTACTTCTATTTCGAAAATGATGATAAGTGTGTATGGATCTACCTCGTTTTGTCTTAAAACTTCTATTGCAACCATAAAACTCACATAAAAAATATTCGGATCACTTTCTGTTGAGATTACTTTGCTAAAATAAAAAAAATTAATTAATTTCAAATTATGGATTTTTTTGATTAAAAATTTTTACTTATAATCTTGAGGAATGTCAGTCATTGCTGGTAACTGATAAGAACAACTTGCTGACATTTTCTGTTCGATGTCAATTTCTGTTTTTATTTTCACTTCTGACATTTTTTCGATCCAGTTTTCAGGAAAATTTCGAATCGCTGAATGAGATACCAATTTTATGAATTGTTATATGATTTAACTTTATACAATCCTCCCTTGAAATGATTCGTTTTAATTTAATACTTGGTTTTTCCTATTGAAAATCATGAAAAAATTACAAGAATTCAAATTATAATCAGTCTTTAGAAATAATATCGTAAAGAAAAATGAGTCATTCCAAATTCATTCATTCTCTTAATTTTGAAATAATTGGAAATTTTAAAAATATGTTGATATTTTTAATAAAAAAAATTCATTTATGAGTTTAAGTCAAACTTTTATAACAACATTCAAAAATATTTTTATCTTTATAGTTTAAGAGACTTATTCATTCAAACTTGAAAATTCTTTGATTTGTAGTTAAATAAAAAAATATTAATATGGATATTCGTAATCCTCGTAAAAAACTTAATCGAAAGATATGTAATTATATCAAATCAGTAAGAGGATAACCTGCCCACACCATGTCAAATTTTGATGCTAATTAAAGTACCATCCATTGTTATTCATCAAAGTTTATGAAAATTGACAACTATCTGGCTATCGGTTCAGGTGTGAGCTTTCGCATTCAATTCTCTTTTGCAACTGGTAACTGTCCATTTACTCAACCCTAAGTGTATTTTGTTGGACCCTCACTATTACTGGTGAACAATGTTCATACAGAAGATTATTTGTAATGAGTGCGAGCACAGGTATTCTGGAATTAGAAGTAGATTGATAACACATGACAGCTTTAATTGAGTGTCAATTAGTTTATTGTTGACCAACGATATACTGTATATTCTGTACAGAACTGTAGAATAATTGAGTCGTAAAATAATGGCAATAATAGGTGTGAATAACTAATTCTCACACAAATCACACTCAAATTCTCTATTATTTGGCTTTTATTGAAAAATAGCCAAAATTACTAATTAATAGCATACTTAAGTCCTTTTCTGTCATTAATTAGCAAACAATTAAATATTAAATAATAAAGGGTGACCACACCAATCCCAACGATTTAAAAGCACTGGTACTTTTTTATTAGGAAAGGTATCTTAGCACATAATACATCAAATTAAAGGTAAAAGATGAAATTTTTACTTGATTTCATTGAAATTCGATTTGGAATTCTTTGCGTTCGATTTTATGAGATGTGAAAGTGCGCCTTAAAATGAGCTCATTCAGCCTATTTATTGCAAATATTCGGACAAATATTGATCACAAATAGTGGTAAATAAGAATTTAGATTAGAGTCCATACAAGAGACCCTGAGTATTTCAAAATTAATGAGAATCGATCAGAATTTGATGACTGACCATCGAGAAAAGACATAAGAAAAGTTGAAAATGTTGACCAAATTATCAACAATTAAGAATTATTTAGAAGAGTGTTTGTGAATTTCAGGACTTGTATGGAGGACTGTATCAGATAAAAGTGCAATTTTCTTCACTATTATAAAAATTTCATCTTTTACCTTTAATTTGATGTATAAAATGTTAAGATACCTTTCCTAATAAAAAAGTACCAGTGCTTTCAAATCGTTGGGATTGGTGTGGTCACCCTTTATAAATAGAGTAGTTTTTAAGTGAAAACAATCAATAATTGATAAAAAAATAATTAATTTTTAAAAGAATGAAAATTTTAATTATTCTTATTATTGTTGTTGTTGTCAACGCCGACATCATTATGGAATATGACCCGGATCTTGATGAAGAGTATATAGAATATTTGAAATTTCGTACTGTTGCCGACGATTGTCCCAGTACACGTGGCTGTTACAGTGGTCCCAGGGAATGTAATGATTACTGCAGGCCAATTGCTAAAAAGGTAGGTTTGGCTCTAAGACCGGATTATTTGAGTAAATAATTGAATTAATATTAGATTTTAATTATTGACGATATTTAACAAAATTGTGCTTAATATCAAATAATTAGAAATGACTTAAAAATTGTAATTTTATTAAACAATTTATTCTATTTTAGTCATATTATAGAAAGTTGGTAGATGCGTTAACTGTGATGGGAGAAAAGTTTGTAGATGCTTTGAAAACTAAACAGTTAAATGATCAAGATGATATTTGTTTTTGTAAATAAAGTCATTTTTGACAATAAAGTAAATAAAATATTTAATTAAGACATAAATATTTGAATAAAAAGACTTATTAAACAATTCTAAGCACAGACTGAACGGAAAAATAAATTTCAAGCGGGTTATTGACATCAAGGATGTATCAAGCAAAAGTTCGAGCTTGAGTACAAGCTTATTTTGAATTGATCCAGATTATTGTCTGCAAAAATTATTTTCCAAACATTCCATTGAATACCAAAATTGAATTTTTGTAATAATTTTCCTTAAATTAATTTATTGATAAACACTTCCTATATTCGAATCGGAAGTAATGACCCGGATTACAAATTACTACTCATTTGTCAAGTGTATAAATAGAGTAGTTTTTAAGTAAAATAATCAATAATTGTCTCATTCTATGAGCTAAGGGACCTCCGTCCATTTAATAAAGATGTCTGCCATTTAC
>JAQIWA010001523.1:0-17874 GCA_034693305.1 Eueremaeus valkanovi | reverse complement strand
CCTGAGGTAGCATGCTAATCTCTACTCTTCCAGACGATACTGGCGTCAATAGATTTAACGGAAAATAGACAAATGAGTCCACAATTAGTCGGATTCCAATATACTGTATAAATACCTGTATATTAAAAACAGAATATTTAAGTTTATTTACTGTGAATGCTGTGCAATCATTAAATGTAAACATTATTTGAATTTTGATTTTAAAATATGTAAAATAAGTTATAAAACAGTTTTGAATAATGAGAACGAAGAAAGTGTTGAAAATAATAGTTTTTTCTCAAACAGTGATTAAATGCAAACATAATTAGAATTTTGATTTAAAATAAATGAAAAAACAGTTTTGAAAAATTCAACAAAAGTTTGAATAAAAATCCTGACCTTGAAGAATTTGCTGCAAATACAAATCCCATTTTCACCTTTCCACCCATAGCTACTGTAGCCGTAGAATTCATTTTCTAAATACAATTCTTGCTAAGTGAAAAAAGAACCAGTCTCAAAGAAGAAAATATTGAAAATTACTTTTTACTTATTACAATACTTTTTTTTAATTTACTTTATACTCGGTCACTTATAATATACTATTATTGTATAATTTATTATTGGATTTCAATTATTTTCTAATAAATATTTCCATATCTTATATTACAATCAACTTGGGGGACAACATAATTTGTAAACCCCATACTCTTTGGTAGTACTGGTATGACACAGATTCCAGGCTCTGCTGATGACCATCAGAAAGGGCTTAACTGCTGAATAGCTTGCTTATATTTAAGCTATGCGTAAAACTCTATACTAGAAGAGCTACTCAACAAATACTTATAGTTCTTTTGCCTGAATTTTCCATAAACTATATAAACCGGCAATAATTGAATGTACAGTATATTCGGTAGAGATTTAACTTACCCTTAGTCTTCACATTGACTGAACGTTTGAAAGATTATGAAAAATCAATGAAAGTTCAGGAATTGCACTTAAGCTACTGATCCGGATCCACAGTGAGCTGCGATGTGTTTTATCCATATAGAGGAGCACTCCATACGCTCCTCTATATGGATAAAACGCATCGCAGCTCAGACTGTGTCCGGATCCGAATTATGATCAGCAAAATTGCAAAATTATAAAAATTTTGATTTTTATCTGTCAGCTGAATAAGACCCGAAACATATTCACATTTATCATAATCTGTATAATTAATAAGTTTCCCAAAAAATGACCCCAACTTACAACTCATCCAGAATATGGCATTGACTACAATGCTATGAAAAAATATTAAAACTGAACCTGTACTGTACTGTACTGTATTCTTTCTACAACTAAACAGTTAAATGCGATATTTTATGACCAAAAACGCTAACATTGAATAACGGGAGAAATTATTATACAATATAGAGAATTATCAGAAATCTAGGTCTTTTCAAAATTGATAATTTGTGGTCTTTCCTGCTTATCATACAATTCGAACGTTCATTAGTAATATTCACATTCATTGTGAGTATATTTAGATTAATTTCATTTCATATGAATTTATTTAATTTAAAAATCTATTTAATGTCTGAATCCATGGATTGATTGCAAACAAAAATATGAATTGTTTTAGAATAACATTAAATATAATTTATTAATAATTATTTAAAAGTAAAATCTCTTATATTTTACAAAATTTAAATTTTATCACAAAATGAGTCTCTAATGACTAGTGTGTCGACAATGTTATGGATGCAATGCTTGTCCGTTCAGTCCTACTACCACTTGATTACATGTCTATGCTCTTCATTAAGGCTTAATCTGAGGTTAAAATTGAGAGAAATTATTAGAAATATTCTATCGATAGCTCTATAACTGTATTCAACAAACCGTTTGAGTGTCTCATAGCCTGAAAAGCGAAGACAAATACAATTATTTGATATTTAATAATAAAATAAATATATATTATATATGAGTCCAGACCTGCGACTATAAAAGCGGATGAAATACAGCTCTGAGTAATGCGTGCCGACAGTCCTTTTTTGAATATATTGAACCGTTCCTCAGCCCAGAGTTGTTCGGCCGCATAGATGAATGATCCGATCCGTCGCACCTGAATATTGGCTCTCAAGACGTCCAACGGATTTGTAATGACTTAACAAAACAAAATGTTTATTAAAAAAAATGAAATATTATTTCCGATATAATACCGGCGACTGTTATTCCCGAGAGTGAACCGGAAGCGCATTGGATCAACATATGAGACGTATTTTCGGGAAAGAGTGTCACCAAATAACCTGAACAGTCATACAGTCAGACAATTATATATTTATTTAAGGCATAGACCTAAGAGTCGACTGACCGGAAAACATGGGGTAAAACATCCACCAAAGGGCACTACTGGGAACATATGTGGCCACAGATGAAAAATAGCCCCTATAGTAGGCCTTTGAGTGATAACAGAGTTAAGAGTTTGAGAAAATGACGAAAAGAATAAGTGAGACATACTTTGAGTCCGCCATCTATTCTATAGAGCTCTTTGATGACGGCTTTGGCGACCCCGTACTTCTTGAGCTGACTGCCCTCTATTCCCAGTTTCGATATATTCTCACTGTTGGTATGGGTTGTGCTCTTCTGACCGCTTCCTATAAGCATCATGTGCTGGGATATGACGTCGAACGGACCTCAAGTGCAAACATTCAAATAATTATAATTCTTATAGAATTCTGTCATTAGTTTTGAGAAAATAAGTTATAAACGAAAGCATTGTTTGCAAAGTGTTTATAGATTTGATGTGAACTCACATATAATGGTTTGACTGACTAAAGAGCCGCACCCTATCAGCACAAACCGAATAAATCAATTAAATCGATGTCTAATTGTCTAATCAATGCAATCAATACCCCCAGCAATCAAACCCTTGAGTCGACTGTCATGAATGTCTGCATTCTTGGAGAGAAGATGTCTGACCTTCTCATACGTCAATATATAACCGATTCCTTTGAATTGAAAATTCATATCATTTTAATAAAAGTTATGAAAAAAACATTGAATTGAATGAATTGAATACCAGAGACGACTTGCATTGAGTTCACCCAAAAGCCTATCAATTGAACAACAAATACAATAAATATGATATGAATGTATGGCACATGTATTCACATGTATGGGACAACTGATGCAAACCTTTATAAAGACCAGAATAGCCCTCGTTTTTGATAATATTCTTAAACGCATCGAAAGTGCCTTTAATTTAAATAAGCGATGGATTAAAGCATTTGTCGCCACAAATGAAGCAGTGGTTGAATACTACTATCGATTGGTTCAATACCTCTATAGAGAAGTCCATGTCTTTGGACCTGAAGTGAAGAACATTTGATTCAATTCAATAGTTTTGAAGACAACTAAAGTGGTGTCAGACCTGAAGACGTGTCTTAATGACAGTCAAGGGGTATAAGACAACTCTGAGCGCCAGTGAGTTGATGGCCGAGAGAGTGAAGAACCGACTCTTATCCATCATTTCCCACTCTATGGTTAACATACGGACTCTGTTTGACTCAATTCCGTCCATTTTATATGTCATTACAGTTAACAGCGATTTATAGACAAAACTAATTATTTATTAAATTATAATATTATTTAAATAACTTCTAAAACAATATAAGCGTTAAAACAAAACCAATAATAATAATGAAAATATAGAAACAGTAATCAAATAATCGCTTGAATCGCATAAAATCAAAACCAATTGATTGTCAAAACTATTTAAACTATTTATTCGCTTATTATTTGTCTTTATATTTATATTTATATTTATTTTCCGAATAATTAGGAAATGTTTGTAAACATTAAATAATTTCATTTCAATTCAATTCATTATTTTTCTATTAATTTTGCACTTATTCTCAATTAATGTAATAATAATAATAAGTATTAATATATTATTGAATCGATTGTTCGATTCATACAATCTCTATATGAATGAGAATATTAACAAAATTAAGTAAGAATTCAATCAAATTCTATTCATATTAGCCGTCAATGTATTGATAATTCAGTTGTCAGCAGACAAGTCAGGCAACAGTCACGTTGTGTTATGCAATCGATTCTCACACATACAGACATACTGTTACCATAAATACTGTACGCTATCAATATATCAATATAACCCTCTACACTACCTTTAAATGAACTTGTCACTTTCGGATAAATCAGTATTACTTAACAATAATTAACAAATAATGTCAATGTTTTACTAATTCATTCAATTACAGCCAACTTATCTGCATTAACAATAACTAAATCTGATCGTGTCAGACTAGGGATGTGCAAGGTCGGCCGTGCCGGGGGTAAAATAGCGGACAAGATGGCCGCAAAAATGGTAATTAAAGTCGAAGATATGGCCGATTTCGACCAAATTTGACCTAATTTAGCTAAAATAAGCACAATTTAGCCTCAGTTTAGTTATATTTAAGCTAAATTCAGCCGAAATTTGGTAAAAATAGGCCATTTCTTCGGAGCCATTTTCGGTTTCGGCCTCGCGATTAAGTAGAAGGGGTCTAGCACTCGCATCAAAACACAGGAGGGGTATTTTGCCCGGGGGTGTTTTGTCTATACCACATACCTTGCACATCACTATTGTCCGACCAACAAAAACTATGCATGCTAATTTAATGATCAATATTATATGTTGTACCAAATGTTAATTGTCAATTGTATTTCATTTGTCACAATTGTACCTTGCTTACGTTGTATTTGTGTGGCAATTCTGATGCAATACTAAATGCAATACAAAGTACAGTATATTCTTAACTGAAGTTCATATGTGAGCATGGTTACATTGTGTAAGATTTAAGCTTTCATACAAATCGAGACATTGGCTCAACTAAATTGAGTCGATTATCATTGTGTAAAGACCGGTGTTTTCACTCTTCAAAGCTATTCAATCATTCAATTTGTGTTAATCTCAAAAAAAAAAGAAATTTTCAAAACTAAGCCTCATATGGGAAGTGTGTTCTCTCACCAAAATAGCCCTTTGGATCAAAATCGTTAGAATTATATTTGTTAGCTTTCGCACCATTTTTACATTCATTTTGTTTGCCATTTACCCTCCCCTTAGACCCATCCCATCCCCAGAATCGTCGACTTTGGCTTCAGTTTTATTGAAAAGAACAAGACTTATGAAACGATAATCTAATTTAAGAAATAAATTAATGAATAAAATAATTTCTTTATAAGTGTATGAAATCTGTATATTCCTGGTTCTTATCATAGGTTTAATCTTTCGATTTATATTCAGTTAAATAGAGAGAAGTTTTGTTGTAATGGAAAGCAAAGACCGTATAAACCATATAAACGGTATAACGACTTGCAGTACAACTTTAGTACAACTTTTGCACAATATTTCAGTGAACAACAACTCGATTGCGATGTACTGTAAGTGCTCTCCAGTCGTGCATCGCTACTATTGACGAAAAATTCAATGAAATTTATCCTAAAATTTAAGTAACGATAGAATAAGAAGATCTGAATAAGTGATAGAAATTACATAACTATGCGATAAATATATGAATCAATTGATTCAATTGGAATAAAATGATTGCATTTCATATAAACTCCAATAGTTTTGGACTTTTAATAGTTTTTTCTCTTCTGTTCGTCAGTCATGTTAGTGGACAACCAGAAGGCAATGAGACGGGAATCTTATCCGGTATTATATGACTTTACATTTGGTTTCATTTGATTAACAAAATAATTCATTCATTCATTAATTTGCATTCAATTTTGTTTTTGATATATTTTCTTAAAATTAAACTATTTTTTAAGATTCAATTTATTTAAGTCTTTAACTGATTTTTAACGTAAAAACTTCTTTACTTTAATTTCTAATATTCTTTGATTTCGAAAGTTTAGCTCAGGTTTAGACTGACTATGAGGTCATTTACCTCATATTCAACTTTCAAACCTTGACATTGAACTCATTCACTGCTAGTAAAGAGTGCTTTTCATTGACTTAGCCGTACTATACAGTACATGCAATTTATTCAAGACTTCATTTCAAAACTCAAGGTCAGTGAGTGGTCAGTGGGTCTACTCTGACATCTTTCAATTAACAGTTTTATGACTCTCAGATCCCCAGGCTATCTATCCCTAGAGAGGTCATTGAATGTTAGACATGTCACTGACCTTTCCGTTATATCTCAAAGTAATGACAATCACATACTGTATACAACCTTAACATTCATTTGTCTCTCATTGTCGCCAAAAGTCATTTATAACGATAATAATGATTACTATATTATTATTATATAATGACTGAATTGAAGTACAATTTGTATGGAATGCCGTCTCTTCTCATAAAAGTTTTGATTTCATACATACAAGTCATGCACTGATTTCCATTGAACACAATTTTACAAATATTTTGCACTCTTTATGAAAACCTTTTCATTCAAAATAAATGAATTAATTGATTGAATACTAAATAAATAGATTTGTGGAGCAGTTTGACTTCGGTAGGCAAAGCACCCGCCTGTCCGGGCGAGTGCGTGCACGCCATCACATCCATATTCTGTGATAATGTTCTCGAAGAAGTCACTTGCGGTGCAAACTTCTTGCGCTGTTGTGTACCCCACGAGTTCTCCTTTGGCACACCCGTCGAAACTTCTGCACCCATTACTGATAGCCCTTCACTCAGTCATTCTGGGGAAGACATGTCGAAGGCTTCTTCGGCCACAACTCCTACAACCACTACAACTACTACTGCGAGTACTGTTAAGCCAACAGAAGCACATTCAGTAACATCGCACCCATTAATGATTAGACCGCATAATCCTAAGCCATATACCCCCGCAATGGTGTTCGGCTCACTTAATGTAAATAAATTCAATCAAATGTCTGCTCAAACGACAACCACTACAACAACACAATCAATTCCAACAGTGATCGTAACCGCATCTACCATTCCCTCGACTACTACTCCCAAACCGGTGCCCAATAGCCCCGATTCTGTTTTAGAGAGCTCTGCTTCACAATTCAGCCACAGCTCTACGGCGTCGCTGACTGAGCCCTGTCCTGGAGTTTGTATTAAACAAAGATATGTTCGCTATTGCGGTAATATTCTGAGTAATGGAAAGTGTGATAATGCCGGCGACCAGTGCTGTCTCCAATCGGAAGTCGATTTTGACAATTCCTCAAATGTTGTAACTCTTGTACAACAAAGCGATTCATACAATAGCTCTAAAGATCAGTCGAAAGAACAAACACCACAACCGGTGCTGGAAGAGTCAAAAATAGAAGATTTGTTTCCGGGTCTAAATCAGACTAAAGACGGCGGACCCACTACTATGAAGCCTCTCTGTGAGGGCACATGTGTGGCCCCACTGTTCAGTCTTTTGTGCGATGAAACCGATTACAACCTGTTCTGTCCGAATGGCGGCAGTTGTTGTGTGAATAGAGATCCGACAACAGAAGCACCACAACTGAAGCCCTGTCCGGGCAGTTGTATCCCCACTATCCTTAGCGGAATGTGTAACAGACCATCAGAATTGATTCTGAAGACACTTGACTGTACGTCTGGTTCCATTTGTTGTCATAATCCACACGAATCGAGTCAAGAGGTTGTGAAAGATGTGAATAATGAAGAAACTGATCCATCGAATAGCAATTCACCGCCACTTCAGAGACCTGTTGTCCCCCAGAATAGTGTTCAAAATTATAATCAACTTCTCTTTCCGCCCGTAAATCCATTTCCGCCACTTTATGCACCCGAGCCTTCAATGCTAAGGCCGCCCCCAAACCGCGTTCCCATTCCCCTGATGCCGCCCTTAAGTCCTCCTCCCGGCCCCTCAACTGTGCCTAAACTTCCACAACAGGTGGTCCCTAAGCAAGAATTACCCCCTAAGCCCATACCTATACCCAAACCTGAGTCGGACGCAGAGGAAGATATAATTCCAGACAATTCATACGACAATAAGTCAGTAACGATCAAAGCTACTGGAGGTCCGCCGTTCTGTCCGGGCCCGTGCATTGCACCCATGTTTAGGTAAATAATGAAATCTTATTTAATTGAGGTTTAATTGAAATCTAATCAGGGTCGTCTTGTTGATTTCAGATTCACATGTTTTGGTGGTAATGCTATATACCCTAAGTTCCAGTGCGCTAAAGGGGGGCAGATATGTTGTGCCCCTATGATTGACATTCAAGCTTTCGAAGCGAATGTGTTGGCAAACAATGGCGTTTGGATGACACCCAACAATAAGACTACTAATTATGACGACTCGACGATCATTGGTAACCAAATCGTTAGTATTTATTCATAATTTGTTCTCAAAATTCTTGTTCAAACTTTTTTGAAGCCCCGCCTCCCAGAAGACCCAATCCTTACATGTGTGGCATCAAAGGTACTCAACGCAGAGAAACTCCTCGAGTGGTGGGCGGAAGTGACTCTTTCCCAGGAGAGTGGTGTTGGCAGGTATTCACTCATACTTTCGCTGCTATTTGTGTCCATTTCTCACTTATGATTCACACAATCTTCAGATCGCACTAATCAATAGCCAGAACCAATATCTATGCGGTGGAACCCTTATAGGCGCCCAATGGGTTCTGACGGCCGCCCATTGTATTACAAAGTAAAGCATTTCTATTCGCAAATTGAACCGAACATTGATTTTCGTCATTCAATTGCCTTTAGTTTAGTCAGAAATGGAGAAACCATTTATGTCAGAGTTGGCGACTATGACCTCACCAGTCAAGTGGGCAGCAGAGGTGCACAAACCCAACGGGTCAGCACTACTTACATCCACCACAACCATAACGGACAGACTTTAGATAATGGTTAGAATTGACATCATTTTTATGATCTGATCGTTCTTTTGCTTTGACCTAAACTTCAACTTTGAAACCGATTTGTGTTCAGACATAGCTTTACTCAAATTGCAATCTCCGGTCGAACTCAATGAAGCCGTTTGTTTAGTCTGTTTGCCCGCACGGGGATCAAAAAGAAAGCCGGGAAAGCGATGTACTGTTACGGGATATGGATATAAAGATGAGAGTAAGTGAGCAGAACTGGAATTCTTTCAAATAATTATAATTGTGTTCGCATTGATCCCAAAGTCGGTCCGATTGCACTGAGGGTACGGGAAGCAGATGTGCCGGTTGTCGACGACCAGGAGTGCACCGTCAGAATCAATTCAGTCACTGAAAAATTATTTATTCTTCCGGCCAGTAGTTTCTGCGCCGGAGGTGATGATGGCAACGACGCCTGTCAGGGAGACGGTGGCTCTGGACTGGTCTGTGAAGTGGAGGGATATTATGAACTGACAGGACTGGTCTCATGGGGTTCGTTGTCATTGCATTCCTATAATGCCTGATCGAAGTGCTGTTCACACCATTCAAATGATTTGTCTATCAATAGGTTTTGGATGCGGACGGAGTGGAGTTCCGGGAGTTTATGTAAAGGTGTCCGCATTTGTCGGTTGGATCAATCAGATAATTAGTGTCAATAATCAATAGTCAATGCCATAGATCTAATCGCCAAGACTTTAGTCATAATTAATAATTATTTGATTTGAAAACTAATCTTCAAATCAAAATAACTTATGTTTTAAATATCGAAATATAGTTTTCGACCGTTTTTTCACTCAAATAAAACAAATGATTTCATTACGAAGAGACCAAAGAGACCCAACTTTTCTCATGAGTTCATCAGCTTTTACTCCATTTATATAATTAATAAATAAACTTAAGTTTGATTTCTTATAACTTATAAGAGACGTTTGAATTGTATATTCGGTGCAAATCTCGGTGTAATTTATTAACGTTAAGGCCTTTTATTGTGTATTGATTTGAATTGAACCTGGGTGTATTTATTTATTTATTTATTTGGAAAATAAATTATTATTTTTAATTCTTATATCAAACGAAAATATTAAAATTGTTCAGTCATTGGAAATATTCATAAAACGATTTTGAGTCTATTCTTAACCTAATTATAGCCCGGACTTTGAAATTATTAATTATTTTTGAAACCGAATGAAATTTAACTAATTTTAAATTAATTTTACTCAATTATTATTGTTGTTGGAATTCCCACCCTGGTTCATTTATCATAAATTTAACTAGAGCTTTCAGATTAGACTATCAATATTTGTATATCTAGATCATTTTTACCTCTCCTTATATTCCCAGAGATAGACAATGGGGGTAGTGGGGGGGGGGTTAACCCCTCACTAGGATTTTGGCTGAGGCTGACCCCCTCTGTTTTTCGACGATTTGGCGGAAAAACTCGAAAATGGGGGCACTTTTCGGAGAAAAAAATTGATTCATTGCACCCCTTTTGACCAAAATTCTGGCTGACCCCCCCCCCCTATCGTCGGACCCATTGCCTATCTCTGTTATATTCCTGCCATCTTATTTTGTCAATGTTGTACATTCTTAGGAAAAAATTCAAATTCAGTGGATTTTTATTTTTCAATAAACCCCCCCTTTGGTGGATGAATTATTAACCTGCACGTATCATAGACCTCATTAGTACTGTCTGTCCAATCCATGAATGATAAGGTCAGCAATAAATATGCATTCATTTCGTTCATTTGGTAGTAATGTTCTCAAAATGATTCTAAATATGTATACGCTTTGAGTGAATTGAAACTATTTTGACTGAAATTGTTTATAAATAAACTAAACTTTTTTATAATAAACAAGTTTTCTCTTGCATTTCGATTATTTTTGTTCACAATCATGTCAACTAAGTTGGTTCACTTGCATTGCATTTGCATTTGAAATCATTTTCTATGACTTTAAATAATATAATTTATTATTTTTTCGGAAAATCCAAAAATTGTATGCAATGCCTAAAATTCCCAGATTTTTGTTAATCAGACCGAAGATCAAATGCAAAGTCAATTACATTAAAAAAGACGATAAATATTGAAGTTATCAAAGAAAAAGTAATGACATAATAATTATCGTATGTCTCATACAATAGTATTATCCATTAAAATGTTTGTAGAGATTCATACAATATATTAATATACTCTACAATACATCATATATCAAATGAATGTATCTTAAGGTCAAATGTTTTGCTTTTTGTTACAGAATATAACAATGAAAATATTTTTTTCTATGAATACATAAAACACGGAATAAGATTTTGAGACGATTTTCACTCATGTCGAACATGAATGAGTTGAAGAGCGCCAGAGCTCATCTTTTTCTCCAATATGATCAATGAAAATAATGACAATAAGCACCTGAACCGGGCATAAACTTTTTGTAGGTCGCCTTTTAGGCGGAGAGAATCAATATTGAATCAGGTCATTGAGACAGTACTACTGAAAAGTTTTTCTTCTCAAACACTAGATTTTGAATTAATTATTTGGAAAAGTTTTTCAGTAGTAATGCAATCGTTCTTTTCTTCGCTATAAGTGTTCTCCAGAATGGCTTTCGGATTAATTTACATAACTTTCCAAATGAATTGAAAATTATGTTTCGGTGAAAATGAAGATTTATTTCTAAGTTTTTAATATTTTCGATAAACTTTAAACCGAATCAAATAATTTATTTATGTGTAAAGTGCACAGAAATACACCAACCTGGCCATATTATTCAAATTCAAGACATGGTAAACTACTGTATATATTATCTTGGTCAAGATTTCAATCTGAATATTGTATACCAATCTGTTTGATAGGTTATGAATGTATTGCATAAAAGGATATTTATATCAATATGTAGTGCAATGTTATTCCTATTCTGTGAAGCCATTGACCAGAAAACAGGCAGAAGAGGCTGTAAGTCGAGTCAATTTTATTACCTTAATCGCACTCTTACTTTATTTGCACTCAAGATATCTTGAATCCGCACACTTATCAGGGTTTGTGCCAAACAGACTCAATACGAGCTCAATAGGAAATATAGTTTCAAACTTTGCAGCGCTCACTAATGCTAATTACTGTCGGACACCGTTCGGCACCCCTGGAGAATGTGGAGACATGAGGCGATGTATTTACTTGATATTCGATATATCTTTGTTGAGACAATCCGTTTGTTTCCGCAATTTCGTCTTCCCTGGAGTTTGCTGTCCGATCGGTCAAACACCGGTCAAAACTCAGTCCAATTCTGTGGTCACAACAGTCAGTATTGCTTGAAGTCGTTGATTCACGCAAACACTTATATCAATATCTATTTCCTGACCCAAGGCCTCCGTTTCGAGCTCTAAATTGCCGGCAATACAAGCAATACATACGACTACTTCGTCGATCGCTTCAACTACTAGTTCTTCGACCACACCATTCATCACATCGCCATCACTTCAAACGACTCGCAGACCAATCATAGTGTCGACGACAATGAGCACATTGACGACAAAAAGGCCAACACATTCGAGACCTCATTGGGGTTCTTCCTCTTCTCTGTCCACATCGAAACCATTGAACAGCTTTCCATTGAAGCCATCGTTAATCCAATCGAATACTACTCTCACTCATCAAAGCTCAACGAATGTGATCTCAATATCGAGTAATAATAAAATTAATGAATAAAACAATTGTTTTCAAACTTTTCTCTAATTTCTATACAGAATGTGGGGAATCGGGTCGAGACGCTCGCATTGTAGGGGGACAAGACACCAGACCTGGTCAATGGCCTTGGATTGTAATTAATTGAATATAAGCTCATAACTAATTGCATTCATTTATTTGATTGTCTCTTCAAAGGCCGCCATATTTCTGGATAATGTCAAAGGAAGGGAATTCTGGTGCGGAGGAGCCCTTATTAATGAACAATACGTGCGTTTTATTGCTATCAATATTCATATCATTATTTGTATTAATATTGATATTGTTTTAAACTCAATTGAAAATAACTTATTTCTGTTCAGATCCTAACTGCAGCCCATTGTCTGTCTGACCACAAGGCGAACAAGTGAGCCATCAGTATAAAAGTCTATACGAGTAGTGAAAGCATTGATTATTTGTATCCAACATTCAGATACCTCGTGAGCCAACTAACTGTACGACTGGGCGACCATCATATCTATCGCGACGACGACTTTTCCAAACCAATAGACTTCAAAGTAGTGGATGTGAAACAACATCCGAAGTTTCAAAGACATGGCTTCTTCAATGATATCGGTTTGATTCGACTCAAAGAAAAAGTGAGATATTCTGCAGACATAAGTCCCATCTGTTTGCCCGGCATTCAAGAGATGACTAAAGACTTAACCGGATATATGGCAACGGTTTGTCATTTACTCTATATATGATTCGTTTGATTCCAACTGAAATAGTCGTCAGAACACACTGTTCTCATGTGTCACTCTTGTCAGTGATCAGTGATCAAGAACATTTAGCAAAACTTTTGATACGACTACTTTTGATAGAAACAGTCTATAATTATATTATACTACTATACAGTAGTATTCATATATTGTTTGCTTTAATTATGGTTTAATGGGAATGTGTGCACAGGTTATAGGTTGGGGAACACTACAATACGGAGGGCCTGGCAGTGGTGTTTTGCAGCAAGTTTCAATGCCTATTTGGGATAACAGTGATTGCGATAAACGATATTTCCAACCGATTAATAAAAATTTTTTGTGCGCCGGATATGTTGAAGGCGGCAAAGATGCGTGCCAGGTACATTTGCTATGATTGCTCACTTGACTGTCTATTTGACCCTGTCTATATATTTGTTTGCACTCTGAAAGGGTGACTCTGGAAGTCCATTAATGGCCGCAGATTTGAATAGAAAGTGGACTATATATGGAATCGGTTCGTCTGAATTCAATTATTATATAATTTGAATATATTTTCAAAGAATTATTTTTAGTTTCTTTTGGAAATCGTTGCGCACAACCGGGATATCCAGGAGTGTATACCCGGTTCGTTTCCGTTTATTCTTTGTCTTATAATTTTTTTTAATTTTTATTTATTTGATAATTAAATATTTGTTTGCAGAGTAACCGAATATATGGACTGGATACAGAGTAATGCTGTCAGCTAGCTTCAATTACTGCCAAATTCTTATCAATACAATTATTTAAATATTTGTTTATTAATTAATATCTTATTTATTAAAAACAAGTTTTTGTTTATTTTTTCAAATAATTTTAATAAATATTTTTTTGTCACAAATGCGGACAATGATTATAAGCTTTATTTAATAATTTTTAGTACATTTACTGTCAAATTAAACTCATTATTAGAGCCATTAATCCATACTTTACTACATTTTATCTTACAGTCAGTCAGTTCTGATCATTCATTTAAATCTAATAATCCTTTTGCACAACAGTTAAAAATAGCACTGAATTATATAAAAATAGTTTAAAACTGTTGGCAAATAGTTTATTAGGTTTAAACCGGATATTTTTTTCGTAGAAACTAATTAACATGTTGATAAGATGCATCACCAGGGTCAGGGTAAATTGAACAGTCCTCTAAAAATATTATTAATGAATACATTGATGGTGAAAATTATGTAATATATTGTCCTTGCACAGTATTATAAGTGCTTGATTAAAGCAAGCTTTATATTTGAGGTCAAATGCATACAAAGTCTATATTAAAATCAGAGATAGGGTGTATATCTCCCTGTGATTTTGGCTGAGGCTAACCCCCCCTCTGTTTTTCGACGATTTGGATGCAAAAACTCTAAAATGGGGGCTGTCGTCTGACCCATTGCCCATTGCCATCACTGATTAAAATCAAAAATGAATTGTTTTATTTTCTTTATTTATATAGAAATAATCGCAAAGTTTTAAACTAAAACTAATCTGTATTTAGTATTTTACTCATCCAATACTTAAAAATAACATAATTTCAATGAAATAATTACAATACACTCCTGTAACAGTACAATTCGATACAACACAATATATGGGTCATTTTTTTTTAATAATTATTCATATTTGATGCGGACGAGTATTATTTACTGTACTGTACTGTACATTGAATCAATTGAAACATTAATTTATCTTTTAATGATTTATTGAGTCCAATACTCTCTAAAACAGTTTCTAAATATTAAATCGCTTCAGAACTCACTCTTCAGTCATATTATAAAATATCTATAAATTGTGTTTTGATTTCCCCTTAAAGAAGAATTGATTTGAAAACTGGGTTTTTATAATTAATCCTTTCAGGGAATTGCATAAAAATTAATGACATTTAATAAGTGCTTTCATTGTTATTGCTATCTGTTATTGAATTTTAATTAATTTGAACACAAATACAGACAGTTCTCACAAAAAGCAAAACTAATAGAAAAACTATTTATTATTTTATAATTGAATAAATTTCGCAATTTTTATGATTTTCCACTTTTGTTGAAATAGTTTTGAATTAAAAAAAAGTGAAAATTAACAAAGGTTTTATTACAAAGTAATCATCATGTACAAATTGAAAATATTGGAAAAATTATTATTAGAATTCTCAGAATTATTTCAGAATAGACTAACTTTTTGTCGTTTCCTTTTGATTGACTCTTAAATCAAAAAAAATGAAAGGAAAGAAATTTTGACGTATTTCTACATTATATGGTTCAGTGTTATTAGGTCTCAAAATTATACTGGTATTCATCCAATTCTGTTCTCTTTTTGTTTAATTATTATTCTGTTATAAAAAAAATGTTAAAATTATATCAAAAACTTTTGGCTCTCTTTCTATTGACTCTTACACTCGATTTCACCGATTCTCGTGAGTAATAAAATTCAATATAAAAACAATTTGCCGTCAATTGAATGGCGATTATTTCAGATTATCAGCAAGCTCATAGGAGACATCCGGTCAGAGGCAAAACTTGTCAATTTTTTAAGAACGGGCACATATACCGCGGTCCTTGTAAGCGACATTCATTAATTGATTTTAACGTTGAGTTTGCCAAGCTCATTTCTGAATTTTTTCCAGGCCAGGGAATATTTAAAAGTTCTATAATTAGTTACCCAGATCACAATCATGGCCGAAACGCGAAACATATTCACCACAAACGTAGATATTCTGTAGAATTAATTACAAAAATATTATTATAAATAAATATTTTAATGACTTTTGACAACATAGCGCCGGTGATAGAGTTTTATCCTACCTGTGCTACAGTAGAGGGAATACATGGCTTTTGCAGATCTCCTGCTTTTTGTTTCAGTCAATTCGATACAATCGAACAATACTTAGAAAACCAATGCAAACAATTGGATGGTTTGCCCGGAATTTGTTGTCCAAAAGATACGATTAGAGAACCAATCGTTCAGTTTCGTAAGAATTCTTAATAATATATAAATTATTGTGAATTTAAATAATTTTTTATAATAACTGTATTTGCAGTTCCTATAAAGATCCCGATTCCTTACGAGCCTGAAATCCCAGTGGATATAGACCTGCCAACAGTGATCGAGTCGGCAAAGGAAAGCCGAAAAATAATCAAGAAACAGTTGTCTATTGAAAGAGAGCTAATCGGCGCCGGTATCTATAACTGAATGGATTTTAAAATTGCATTTTATCGACTCATTTGTTGTTTTATTATCAAATGAATGAAGGATTCTTCCAGAGGAACAACACAATGGAGAGCTACCACCAGGCCTTCTTTGGTCCCGATAGCCCAGAAGTTAGAAAAGTATCTTTGGATGGTTTGGTAGCTCTGGAGACAACATTACAACTGGCCAAACGGTATGCACTCAGAATAGACTACCAAACGATCGATAAGTGATTGGATTTTGACTAAGAGATGATTTTTCAACTTTGTAGCTACGAATTGACTCCAATCCAAGCCCGGGATGGTCTACATAAGTACAGTCTAAAAAACACTCCGCTTGCAAACCATTGCCCAAAGATTCCGGTTTGCGATCGACAGTCGAAGTACCGGACAATCGACGGCTGTTGCAATAACCTGGATTATCCGCTTTGGGGAAAGTCATTGACACAGTTCAATAGATTAGTCCCTCCGGCCTATGCCGACGGACTCAATGAAATGAGGATTTCAGTGGATGGAGGGGATTTGCCCGGACCCAGGGAGGTCTCTTGCAAAGTAAGTGATTGTAATTATATGTATCTGAGAAGTGCTTTCAATTAAATAATTTGCCTGAATATACATCAAAGCTGGCCATTGACTTCGACTTACCCGATAAGAAATTCTCATTGCTGGTCATGCAATGGGGACAGGTATGCTGTGCACATTCTAATGCTGATCAAAATCAACCCTATTTAATCATCGATTGTCTTCCAGATCATAGATCACGACTTGACTCTAAGTGCTTCCACAAGAGGTAATCCATTATTGTTTTAGTAATATAGTGTCAAAATGAAATGAGACGATTTAAAACTCCTGATGCTTTCAAGCTGGAATTGGTAGCGTGTCGTATAATACATCAAATTAAAGATAAAAGATGAAATTTTAATGTTATGTTGCTCAATTTGATTTGAAATCTTTGCGTTCGATTTGAGAGTGTAGTGAAATTGTATATTAAAAATCCATTTTCAGGTATTTTTGCCATGAATTTGGACAAATATCAATAACAATTTGTCGAAAAGGGAAAATTCACACTTGAACGCCCTACTTAAATTCTGATATTTCTTTTTGGGGAGAAATCTTAAAGATTGAGAAAATTCTGGTGAAATTCAAAGCAATTCTGATGGCAAGTATTCTAGCAAAAATAAACACTTAATCGAACATTACAGACCCCTTTGATGGCCTGTATTATAAAAATGGGCAATTTCTTGACAATAAGCAAAATTTTCATCTTTTATCTTTAATTTGATGTATTAAACTATAGTTCCGCACAAATGAAAAATGTATAATATTGCAGGGTAAGCTAGAAAGGACTTTGTGACCTAAGATTTAGTATCAAGGGCATTTTTTGTTTGAAAATGGGTGCGATCGATAGTAGTGACCCTAAGGACCATAATAGCA
>JAQIWA010001522.1:0-17880 GCA_034693305.1 Eueremaeus valkanovi | reverse complement strand
ACAATTGTCACAAAGAATGGCATTATATTCGACAACGGATTCATAGACACGAGTTGTCCGCTCGAAGGCAACAATCTATTGGTATTCCAGTCGCCGCCCAATAGAGAACTCATTAAAGTTCAGAAAGTCTTTGATTTATTGAAACAATTGATGATTGCATACAAAGAGCGGATCAAAGAAAGCAAATTCTTGGACGGAATTGAAGAGGAATACAACGAGTTTCGGAATCAGAAACAAAATCATTTGAATTCGTTGGACACCAGTATTACTGAGCGCAGAAAGAGCTTCCAAATGCTCTCTCAGACCAACTTCGATGTTATGGACGACGACTCAAACCATTCTTATAGCAGACGTAACTCCGTTGACGAGAGCCGACGCCGTCGTTCGACCTCTTCTTCGCGTTACTCCGACTCAGAGCGCAATTCAAAAAGACCCCGACGTTATTGAGACTGACTATACAATACATTGTTTTCGTTAATAATCTAAATATATATTAGATTTTTATTCTTTTTTTGACGTTTTCTATATTTTTTGATAACATTTCATATTTTTTTCCCTTTTTTTTGATAATTAATGTCTTTTTCGTTAATAATTTCTTTTTATTTAATTAACAAAAAACTATTCAGTATTTATATGATTATGACTCGCATTAGCGCACATACACTCGCATACAGTTATAAGTAGCCAAAGCTAACCTTTAATGATATCAATAAAATTGTTTGACGTGGATACTCTTGAATTGCACCCCTGATCACTAACTCGGGTATAATAATTGTAAATCAATTCAAATAACTATTTCTGATTAAACAACGAATAGATTTGAATATAAGCCTTGAGTTAACAATATTGTGCTTACAATTAATTACCGGTAATATCATAATCCGTCACATTTTTTCGCCTAAATAGTATGCAATTTGTATCCGGATACAATTGCGGGTCTGATCAGAAACAATTGCAAAGTATAAGAGGGGTAATTACCGAAATAAATGACAATTCATTTGGATATTTAAACTTATTTGAATCTAAAAAATAATACAAAATTATGTTATTTTTCGCTTTATTTTCATACTTTGTTTCATAATTTCTATTTTGAAAATTACTTTTATATTACATAAAAATTAAAAAATTTATCAAAAAAACATTATTTGAGTTAAAATTATTTATAAATATAATAAATACTTAAAACAAATACAAAAAGCTTTAGAAATATAGAATAGATTTGAGAAAATAGTTTGAGATTTCTTTTGAATAATGAGAAGAATATAGAAAAATAGATTTGTCGTCAGATTCTTGGCTTTGTATGAGTTATTCAAATGTTTTTTGAGATTTTGTGGTATTCAGGAATGTTATCAAAAATAAGTACTACTAGGTAATTATTGGAGGGATTCTGTAGTTCTTATAATTAGTTTAAAGAAAAATACTTTTGTTATACAATTAAAAAAAGCTTATGATTTGAAAGTGTATTCAGATTTCTATTAATAGTTTTCAAATGATAGCAGAGTTTGGGCTAAGAATTGGACGAAATTATGCCTCAGTTTTAAGTAAATTGTGTTTTGACTAAAACTGTTAAATAAATTAAATAACAATTCAATAAATTATAACTAAAATTAATTTCAAAAAACCTAATGAAAAGTTTAGATTCACATCAATTGTTAGGATCATATTTGAGAGGAAGACTGTCTGTCCTTCATATGTGTTAATGAAATAATTGTAAATAATTTGTAAAAATAATTAACAAAAAAATATATAGAATTCAAATATAGAAGCAATGAATCAGTTGTTCAGAGAATGAATTGATTATAAAATATTTGATCTCTACTAACAATAGTTGCGTCAAAATTGAGTAAAAGATATGACAAAAAAATAATTATATATTAACTAAAATATAGTTTACAATCGAATCAAACGATTCGCCAGAATATCATTAAATCCCTGATTCAGCGATTCCTTCGTCATCTGAAACGCGTAATAATTATTAGATTTTTTAAGAATAAAATTCTTAGTCTTTTATGAATATTATACGAAATGTTCATTTGAATGTCGGGAACCTATTGCTCGTCGAAGGCTTGGTATATAGGAATGGATTGAATGAATTGAACTATGATTTGACTAAAACTGTTTGTTTGTCTCAAAACACTTATAATATTCATAATATTAATGGAAATAATGTTAAATTCAATATAAATATAAACTTATACTTGAATTCCAACATTAGTTTCGTTTGACTTCTCTCTACTCGTCCGCTATATTCGACTTCTTTTCTGTATTTAAGTTCAGTTTTTCTTTTCATTTATCAATTTCTGATCGACTATTGCTTAGGACTAAGCGATTGAAACACTATTTCAACTCAAATACTATTTCAACTATTTATGCAATAAATTAATGAAATTAAAGATTCTTATGATTGAGTCGATTCTTGATTACTAAACGCAAAACTGTTTATAATTTACAAAATGTTTATCAAATACTGTGAAGTGATTGGATTGAGAGGTCTTTAAAGGTTTTGTTAGGATTTTTGAGCGCTTTCTGCAAATTGAATGATATTTTCGAATAATATATAAAAATATTTAAAGAAATAGTAATGAAAGCAAACCTTCATATCCCTGGTTGTCATGCATTTCAAGTCTGGGTGAGTCCATCAGATCCTCTTTGCCTTCCAGTACACAGAGAAGGCATTCGTGAATACATATGTATTGTTGCTATAAATCAATAATAAAATAATGTTTTATTAAATATAATTAAATTGAGTGACGAATAGAGTGGTGTCTGGACTGGAGGGTTGACTCACTTCGTTCTGAACCATCCAAACCCTCTCTTTGCGCATTTCGTAGACAATGCCGAAGATGTCGACCGAATCGTATTTATTAATTCGCTGAAGAATTCTGTCTAAGGCTATGAAAGTACCAGATCTGCCGACGCCCGCAGAACAGTGAACAATAATAGGCTTATTGTTGTCGGGAGAGCACCGCTCTCTAAAAGCTCTGACAAATTTGACCAATGTTTTAGGCGGTTCGGGAACACCGAAGTCCGGCCAAGTAGTGAAGTGAAAGTGCCGTACGATTCGTGACTGATCGCCCTTTGGGTCGAAAATCATTTTTCGTTTAAATATTGAAATAAAAGCATTGATTGGAGTAATGAATAGCACAATAGCACCCATACCCGCATCACTTTGAACTCGGCTATAGTCCAGTCCGGATATTGGGATTCGTTGAGAATTGTCACCTGAATGTCGCCGTAAAAGACCGGTTGGGTATCATATGGCCAGTAATGGTCGCACTTCTCCCTTCCTTTCTCTATACATCTCGTAAGCATAACAATAGCTCTGGAGTTCTGTTCCCACGCCATCCGCCAGTAGTCATCTCTGGTGCTGTGCAGCGGTCCCTGAGTTACGATGAATTCGCGCGGACTGTTATACCCAGGGATGTAATTGGCGTTAATAAAGTCGGACCCGTCCTCGTCATCCGTCGGCAACAGTTTGACCCTCGAGTGGTCGTACGGAAGGATATTTGTGAACCTATTCTTCGGTCGATTGACGGGAAGGTCGGCCGCATTGCAGGGCTTATCCCTTCCCACGTGTTTCAGAAGTTCGAACTCTTCAGAGAACCGGAAATCAGAGTCCGCGGACATAATGCGGAAGTGTTCGGAGAAGTCCTTCAGTTTTATGGGTCGACTCGTTATGAGTTCGCTTTCGGCGATCGAAAGGGTGTCCTCTTTTCCGCTGTGATGAGTATTACTGGCCTTTTTGGTGGCACTGAACGGTCCGAGTCGTCGGTGTTTCAGATATATTACTATTATTGCCAACAATACTAACAGCACTAATGGCAGGAAAACACCTAAATATAGGGCCGTATGATCCGGGTCTGTCGATATTGAGTACGAATAGACAGTATCCGTGTACTTCTCATGTGTGGTAAAGGCTCTGACTTTGATCTTATAAGTGGATCCGGGCTTTAGAGGTCCGTTACAGTACTTGTAGCCCACATTCGACGAACACTCTTCTGCACCGACAGTGAAATCCTCGATAATACTCGAATTGAACGGATAGAACGGCTCTGTTGTCTGATATGGCGGCCAAACAGACAGCTCCTGGACATCGGCCCAAGAAGGCAGGTCCAGGCGGTTAGTACTGATTGAGTCATCCTCGGCCACAATGACAGTGAAGGCATTGACGGGTCCGTACATATTGGAGAAGTAATTCTTTCGGAACCGAATCCTTATTGTGGTCGACGTGTGCGCCACCTCTGTTGGGAACACGTTGTCTGCGGGCGGAGGCGCTGACCAGATGGGCATTGTCTCCTCCCAGAGGGCTTTATGGCCCGGACCTACTTTGGTGTGCGCTTGGATTTGGAAGACATAGAGCTTTCCGGGAATGAGGTTATAAATGGTTCCCTGAGTGTCGGTCGGCTCAAACAACTGGTGTTTCATAACTGGATTTCCTTTAATATAATAACTTATTTTATAACCGGTTAGTATTCCGTTCATCTCAGACGCCGGTAGTGACCACTGGAGGGTCACTTCGTTTGGCTTGACGTCAACCGATTGAAAATAAGCCACTTTTCCCGGAATTGACTCCAGAGTTAAGAATGTCTGCGAAACGGGAGAACTCCTGAGCATTGTTGACGTCCCGTAACCGGAAAGAGTGGTCACAACGAAAGTGTAGTTATTGTGTGGTTTGAGGTTCAGGTAATCTATTTTCTCAGAGAACGTCACGTTCACGACGAGTGTCTTCTCGTGCGGATCCAGATATTGGACTTCATAGCCGTCTTTGTCCCCATAGGGCACTTCCCACGACAGCGTGATCTGGTTGTCCGTCACGGACAGAGCCGAAATCGAACGGATCGGCTCCGGATATAGTCTGGCCTGACGTTGGATCGGCATAGAAGAGGTACCGCCACTGGCTGTCCAGATACTGAGGTTGTATAGACGGCCCGGCACTAAGTTGTCGAATATGACCAGTCTATTGGTGTCGTTGAACACCTTTTCCTGCGCCGGGATATTAGTGCCGCTCAATTGGAACCGATACCTATCGAACACTACATTACGTGTCGGAGTCGGAGTGTATTTGATTCGCAATGTTTTGGTCTCGAGTTCGTCGATCACAACATTGATTACCGAATCGATTACTGGCACTGAATATGAGATAAGTTTCAAACAATTCATTAGAACTTAATTTGAGTTTATATGCAATCGAATGACTCACTCGTTCTTATCTGTAAACCAATGCCTTCACTGCGAAGGTTATGACTGACGACATAGAAGCGGAAGGAATACTGTTCCCCGGGTTTGAGCGAATCGATGAGAACAGTCATTATATCCGTATCATTGGTTGCAGTGATTTGTTTGGACTCTTGTTTTGTCGCTTCTCTGACGGTATTGAAGACAATGTTGTAGTAATCGATCCGACCTTTCGGTACAAACCATTGGAACGATATGTTATGCGAGTCTATGGTGTGCTTCACATCGAATATGGGGTTCGGGTATAGGGTTTGTTCCACTTCCCGAATGTCAGGACTTTCGGCTTTGTTGCTAACCGTCGCCACTCTAACCACATATCGCTCTCCGGCCGACAGCTCTTTGATCTCAACAGAAGTCGTGTTAATCGGATTCAATTCGCGCCAAACGTTGTGACCGATGGGACGGTAGCGGACGATGTAGTGGTCGACCAGTGACTCCTTGGGTGCACTCCAAGTCAGTGTCAGAGAAGAGTTGGAGTGTTTGGCGATTTTAAAGCTTTCGGGCGATCGCGGGAGCACTGTCTGGAAGTACGAGTGCGGGTCAGACATCAGGCCATAGCTTAGGGCTGACACTGATATCTCATAACCAGCTCCGGGATAGAGATCTTCCAACAGAAGCCAATTATTCTTAATGATGGCGTCTTTCTTCTCTTTGGTGTCACTCCGGGTCCACACGATTTCATACGAGTCCTGCTTTGAGGTGACGTCCCATTTCCACGAGACGTTCAGAGTTCGGCCAGAGATCGGTTCGACGACACCGATGACAGGCGATGCGGGTCGGGTGGGCTGATAGACAACTGTGTTCTCGGAGTAGACATTGTTGGAAATGGCGACGACTGCTATCGTGTAGTTCCGACCGGACAGGAGGTTCGACAGATGCAGATTCGTCTCCTTCACCACTTGCACCGAACCGTCGGAATTGAAAGCTTCGAGTTCGTGGTAACTGACCATAAATGAGTCCTGAGTCGACTCGTTGTTGGCCGTCCACTCCAGGTATATGTCCGACTCCTTTCCCGGCCTTGACTTCAGATCGATAACAGGCAGAGGTCTTGTAGTGATGTTGCCGGACACTGGCCAGGAGGCCACGTTGCCCGACACCGACTTGACCACCACTTCGTATGTCTTTCCCGGATCCAAGTCCTCTGCGAAGTGCGCGACTCGAGACTCATCTTTGGCCACAATTTTGGGCAAAGAGTTTCTGACGCCTAACGAGACCTGATATCTGTCGAACTCAGACAAAGACTTGGGTGGACTCCAGTGCACATCGAACGAGTACGAAGAGATGGTGCTCCGGTCAAAGGTCACGTTAGTCGGCGGCAATGGCACAGTTCTGTATTGAGCTTCTGTGGGATCACTAATCTGTGACTGACTCACAGTTTGGACGGATATGTTGTACGCTCTGCCCGGTGTCAGCCCATAGAAGGCTGCTTGTGCTGGCCCGGGAGGTTCAGTTTCTTTCTCGACGTAAAGTACTGATTGCGTCGCGTCTTCCGGAATAATGCTGACCCTGTACTGGTCGAATATGCCGGCCGGGTAGGGTGGCTGCCATAGCACTAGGAGAGTGGTCTCATTGCGGAACCAGACTATAAACCTTCCCGGAGTGTTGGGTTTGGTAGTGAAGTTGGCGGACAGGAACACATTGGATGACTTCTGGGACAGGACTGAGTGCAGTTGCACCTCATATGAGGCACCCGGGGTCAGATCTCTAATAGCAATAGGAAGCGGATCATTGACACCGACTTCGAGATTACGAACTCCTGTCTCGTCCTGTTCTGATTGGGGAACGACCGCTAGTTTATAGCCACTGACACCTCCTTTGAGCGGTGGCTTCCATTCCAGTTCCACTGTTTTGCCCGATTGGACGTCTATTGAGAGGTCTCGGGGAGGATCGGGAGCTGTCAACGAATGGATGGTATTGTTCAGACAAATGGGTTATTAATGTCATTAAAATGTTTTGCATTTCAATAAAGTCTCAAAAAATGTGAATTAATGTGAAAATAATGAGAAGTTTGTGAATCATATGAATAGGAATGATAGGCATAAGTGTGCTATAAGACAGGTAAGACTCACCGCCTTCTGATAAATTCGTTCCATTTATTGTAATTATTGTATAAAATAAAATAAAATTAAAAAATATATTCATTTTGGTTGAGATTATTCGTCATTAAGTTATTTCGGTTTTTGTTGTTTTGGCACAACTTTTATACAGATCTGAAAATATGGAAAACTTAATGTCATTATAGGAGTCAAAGCCCGACATTTCAACTGAGTTTCGGTCATTTGTTAGGCATTTGTGTTAGAAATCGAAATCAATTCAAATGCAAGTCATTATACATTTGAAGATTGTTTTATTGAAAACCAGTCTTTGAGTCAATATATTCAAGGATTTGATACAGATTTGAATTATTTCATTGATTTTTATCGAGATATCGATAGAAATCAAATTGAGCTCAACTCAAATCTTTTTATTGAATTTTATGACAATTCGCCAAAAATATTAAAAAGCTCTCAAATTGTATGCAAATGTAGTAATGAGTGAAAAGAGTTATTTATAGTTAACTTATATAACAGTTATGTCTCGACTCGACTCAAGTGTGTTTGCAATCGCATTCATCTATTGATTCAATCGCTTAAAGCAATTAAAAAAGTAATAATAAAAGTGTTCAACGAATTACTGCTCTATATATTAGGTTAATGAGTCGTACTATCAGTTGTGACTCAATTACACACAATTTAATACAATTACAGACAATCACTACTGAAGACTGAATCACAATATCTATGCAAACATACAATTAAAATGTCTCTCAAATTGTTTCACAAAACGATTGACAGAATTCAACAAAAAATTCAATTTAAAGCCAAATCTTTTAATGCATTTATTCATTCATTTCTAAACACTTTTATTTTCACTTTCAGTTAGTTTTGGGCAAAACCCTTAACCCTTTCCCAATGTCTTCCCTATCCCTACAATCACACCTCTGACCCAAAGGATGTCCAATCAATGGATGTCTTTCTAAACAACAATTATCTTATGTTTAAATGGAAAATATTTGGATAAAAGAGCGGATCCTTTGGTCATCACTGGTCTGTAAAATAGGTTAACCACTGAATCACTGATTCATGCGTTCAATGAAAACAATATTAAATACAATTATTTTTGGTTGACATGAGTTGAACCAAACTTAACCCAAAGCTAACCCAAACCCAAACCCATGACATATATAGGACTCGATTAGTCCTGATTTGGACACAACTCGAGTCAACCGAATGCTTAACAAATGCGGAAACTATTGATTGAATGTATTCTTCAGACAATACAAACCTCTTTGGATCCGATGTATGTCTCGACCACAACAATAGTCGGCATATTATCGTCCAATCAATCGATGTCTTCGTCGTTGACATTGAAGTGAATCACAAATATTTACAATACTTTTGAAGTGTTTTATAAACTTTTTGATAACTCTTAACAATAATTGTATTAAATATTTGTTATATTTATAATAAAATAGTTATAAAACAAATACATATTTATTAATGATTTATCACTCAATTCAATGAGAGATAAGACAAACAAATGTCAAACAAATGCATAGATTTGTTGTTTATCTTACGATTAATGTAAGGATTAAGAAGTCATTACGAAAATGGAGGTGTCTTTCACTGGACGTTCAAATGTCGGGGGAGAGTGAGTCTGAGTGAGAGAGCCTTACATTAGCCCAACATTTAAACTTGTTTTAGCTTTTGTTGTCTAAACTGTTATGCAGTATAGCAGTGGACCAATCAATGCATGCATTGGCTCTCCCTTACCCTTATTCAAAGTGAGAGGGGGTGTCCACTCAGGTAGTGGTACTGTAACTGTTAAAGTACTGGCAGTCAGACTGAGGTGTGTGCCCACGACTGGCACCTATTGGACGCATTGCAGGCATTGCTGTCAAACATATGTTTTTTGTATACATTTTACACGACTTTAAAGTTTAAATGCATTTCAAGTATTGAATGAATTAATTAATGAAATGATTGAAGCGTTTAATGCATTCACTGTTTGTCTGAGTTTTGGTTTTGCGATAATTATAGCGATTATTGGTTTCATTATTATTAGAAAATTATATGAATTGAACCCAATTCTAGTCAACACTCGTATGACTGCTGGAAGTGTTGGATCCGATGCAAGTGATGGCCAGAAGAGAGCCATCTGTTTGATGGCAGTGATGGGCAGTGGAGGCCATACATCAGAAATGGTTCGTCTGTTGAGTGCTCTTAACATCGGATCCGATGACCGAAAGTATAATCCAATCGTTTTCGTCACCACTAATGACGACCTCTTGAGTCGACTCAAAGTCCAGCAAATGATGGAAACGAATGATCGAATCGACTATCGATTGGTTTCGATCACAAGAAGTCGTTCCGTCGGACAGAGCTATTGGACGTCAATCGCGACAACAATTGTCTCATTAGTCGAGTCTTTGGTTGTCTTCTCTCGGGTTAGGCCTCAACTGCTTGTATGCAACGGTCCGGCGGTTTGTCTTCCGATCTGTTTGTCGGCCAAACTCTTCTCCATAGCATCGATGGTCTCATCGATCGGAAGCAAAGTCTGTATTGTTTTCGTCGAAAGCTTTTGCAGAACTGAATGTCTGTCTCTCTCCGCAAAACTCCTCTATTTTTCTCGTATTTGTGACCACTTTTTAGTCCAATGGCCACAACTCAGCCGACGCTATCCCCGAACCAAATACATCGGACTTTTGGTTTGACTCAAAAACTTCTCTAAATTTATATATATTTGAAAACAATATTTATTTTCTGTAAATATTTTTATAAAAACATTGAATCGAAGACACGATTCAAACAATTTGTTTATTGAGGTCTCTATTATTCATTTCGATTAACTTCTACACTTGATTACCCAGTGGTTATCGCACCTGACCCCGATTCGATTCCTGATCAACAATATCTGGATTTATTAGTACAGTATTTATTAAACCCTTGGATGAAACCCAATATACAGTAGTTCTCTGTATAAGACCTCTCAGTCTCTAAACATATCTGCGATATATTTACAACAAATCTAAGTTCTGTTCATAACATATGGCATTTGAAGTGTAGACACAATTATCGACACTCAACTGCAGACAAACGACTACATCTACCTAAGCTGCGGCACCGTCATCATCCCAAAATTCCTAGCCAATAGTCGTATAATCCATGAGTGACTTAATTGTTACCTTTACTCTAATTTGAATCTCTCTTATGCTAATAACTGTATTGAGCCAGGTCAAGTGGGTGACTAACATTTGGCCGAATAGCATATTTTAGTTGAGTTATATCTATCTATTTTTCAACTGACTTAAGATAAAAAAGGACAGGTACTATTTTGTTATTTAACTAATTTGATAAAGTACTTTGTCGTTTAAAATGCATGGCTTATTTTTGGAAATTGAGATTATTTATGTTGAACACAGTTTCACAACTCTGGAGATTATTTAATGTTTTAATATTCAGTTTGGGCTCAAAAAGAATGTAATAGTCTTTGAATAGATTTAATTCATAGGAATGTGTCGAATGAATACATGTCTGGCTATAGAGGGGAACAGAGTGTGCAATATTGGAGAACTGGAGGTCACGAGAAAAATCTAAAGAGAGTGAGACATATGGTTAGGCATAGGGACAGGTATTATATACTATTGTTAGGAATGACAAAACTCAGGAATGCTTACTAAGGGAGCCCTGGAATGTGATCTATATATTGGATTTGGGAAAATATGCCCACATGTGCACTGGTATGAGGTATGGATCGCAGATTAGATCAATAGGAAAAATATGTTTAAAAGCTATTCAGTAATGAAATAAAAAACGAATTCCTTTTTCGGATTTATTCGACTAAAAAGTTATTTCAAATTATAATAAATAAATATATTTTTTCTTGAGTTTCACTCATATTATTACATAAGAGGAAAAAAAGTTGAAAAACATTTCATTTCACTTCATTTATGGTTATTTCGGAGTCATTTTCAGCACACTTTCAAACGCTTTCATAAAGTTTTTTAACTTTATTTAGCAATTCCTGAGACGCGTAATGATCCGGATATAGTTGTAATGATTTTTTCACATACGTATAGCTCAGATCGTAATGACCCATCTTTTCTGCTAGAAGTGCCTGATTATAGTGGGGTTCATATCTGTGAATACAAGAAAGTATTTTCAAATTCATAACCCATTGAATGCTTTCACAGTATTATTACAAATGCTTTCCAATCGTCGCCGAAGTCTGAAAATAAGCCTTCGATTGCTGTATATTAGTTGTGGTTGGATTGGCCTTGTTCATCTCAATTACGCCCAGGTCATTGTAGGCCTCTGCGTGATCATTGTTGGACACCAGCGCCAAACGGTAGCACTGGGAGGCCAACTGCCTATCACCTGAACCAATGGCCAGGTGTCCGATATTATACCAAATATCAGCGATCACTTCGTCTGAATCTGAGAACATGAGTGCTCTTTCGAAGCAAGTGATAGCCATATCGAACTGTTGGGACAGGTAGCAGGACAGGGCTAAGTTGTTGTAGATCTGGGAGTTGCAGGTTCCCATCTGAAGAATGCGCCGGTAGTAGCGCAGTGCGATCTCCGGCTGATCGGTGTAGAAGTGGTTCATAGCTATGGATGCGATCGCTTCGATGTTAATCGCGTCGTAAGTCAACACTTCTTTGTAAAGCCTAACCGAGTCGTCCATTTCGTTCATTGTTTCATGAATTCTGGCCGCGTATGTCAGCAGAAATGTTTCGCCCGGGTATTTATTTAGTCCATCACTGTATACATCCAGTGCGGCTAATGGTTGGTCCAGTTTCTCATAGACTTTACCCAACCATAAGTAGACTTCAACGGGAACTTCAATGTGTTTGAGCGCCGATCGAAACTGCTTTTCTGCGTCTCTTACCATTCCTATCTTGTAATAGCATTTGCCTAATTGCACCTATAGGTCAACAATATGTCTATAAGTTTATACCCAATACAGGTATGTGTGGTCAGGCATATCTACCATACCTTCCACCACCAATCCTTGAATTGGTTCACTTCGGTTGCCTTTGCGGCCAATTCGAGCGCCACTCGAATATTGTTTTCCTGAATATAAATATATTCAAAGAGAGGTTTGGCCAGAGTTGGAACGGCAGCGTATTTGCCGATATTAAGTCGGCCCAAATTGATGAACGGCCCGTCCACTTGAGTCAACATAGACGTCGTCCCCATTCTTACGAATCTTCCGGAAGACGATGTCATCGGTCGTGAAGTTCTAGCCGTTCGGGGAGTTTTCAAAGCGTTTTCCATTGTTCCGACCCTTCCCTGAGTGCCCGGCCGTAACATCCCTGTCAGCGGACGACCAGATTGTGTAACGGGTCTAACAGACTGACTCGTCTGCATTGGTCGCGCTGACCCCATTGCCTTTAGTGAAGTGCCCGGCCGGGCAACCTGTGCGATGGCATTGTCGTCCATCAAAGACTCTGCGATTCCTTCTTCGTCGGCCTCGAGATCGTCGACGTATACCTGTTCTGTAAGGCATCTCATTTTCAAACACCAAAAAGCCTAACGAATGCAAGCATTCAATCATTCAATTATTTTATTTTTTAATTCTCTTGAAAATACATTATTATTATTATTATTCCAGACCAGATAAGTTCATATAAATAATTAAACTGTTCCTGGCCATGTAAGCAAAACTACTGTACAGTACTCAGTATTAAGCCATTGAATAAATGATTAGAAATATAAAATTCTTATATAAAATTCAAAATACAGTAAAATCTGTTTTTCCATTCAATTATGAAGAGCTGATATTTTATTTAAACAAAAATAAATTATACCCCGAATACCCACACACTCTTGTCAGTTGGAATATTAAAAATAATCTTTTATTTATGATTTTTAAAATCTCTGATTGTTTACATACAAAACAGTTTACTTTTGTTCGGATTTATTCCGATTCTTAATAATCTGAATCCATTCGAGTATTTTATATCATTTGAATTATTAGAGAGTATTTGCAACAGAATTCTGTGAACTCAAGGAATGAAGCCTTTAGTTGACCCAATATTTCTGGACATAATCTTCAGTTTATATATATTTTATGTTTAGATAAAAACATCGAAATCTTCTTATATTCAAATAATGGCTTTAATGCCGAACTCTATATAACTCTATTTCATATATACTTTATATTCCTATTCAATAGAATTTTAAGCAAAATAAAAATACCTTTCGTTTTGATTCAAATAAGATTTTGATCAAATAAATGAGAAAGATCAATTCATATGAAAGCGGATTCTCCGAAAGAATGATTAATACATAAGAGGGACGAATCTGAGTCCCAGAATATATTCTTCTCTTCTGTATTATTCTATTGATATAACAATATTTTTTTCAATAGTTATTATAACGCTTTCATTCGAGAAGAGGACTAAAAGAGAGTATTTATTAAGATTTCGTTCACTATTGAGAATCAATTTATTTGATGCACTTGTGTTGAAGATTTCAATTTCAGATGAGATTTCTTCAAATAATGTAATACAAGATATACTACTTATATGAAAAGGAATGGCATAGTGTAGGAGCAACTGAGACAAATTTATATGAGCCCTGAGAGTAGAACTAAAATAAAAGCCAACGAATCCAGAGATTCAGAGATTTCCAATATATTCAGAATTTCTAATAAATTTCTTCTCCGTTCGCACTCTTCTATCACTATATCTGGCACTCTATCTCTATACTAGTAAGTTGTGGCACAAGTATCAACCATATTATCAAATGTAGCGAGAATTTCAATTTGGCAGAGATTGAGTCAAAGAAGCGAAACACAAAAATATTTTATTGTATTTGGATTTTCTATTAGTCTGTATATACTGTTTATACCTGTGAACGCAAAGCAAAAGCTTCAGAATCTCTCTATTCTTCTCAACTGTTTCTTCATAGCTGTGACGGAAAAATGCAAAAATCAATAAATAGTATAATTCTGAGAGATATATAAATTCAATTAAAGTATTGGTAGTAAAGAATTGCATCAATTGAACCGAATATATACAGAAAGACATTTCAAAACTTTACATAAGAACTTATGTAAACTTAGATAGATATAAGACTAGCTTGCTTCTTTTGCATAATTAAATACATTTGAGTTTATGAGTTAATTTGAGTGAATTTATTAAAATTAATTAGAATTTGCTTCGAATGAGTAATTATAATAAATGTTTATTTTAGGTAATAATAAATCAATAAATTATTCTGTTTTCCAATTAATATAAAATTAAATATAAATTCAAATATATTTTATTATTCTTTCCAATTGAAGACATTTTTTGTTGGAAATGATAATTTGGTACAACTATAACAGAATGGACTAAATTATTCATTATTTTTAGAGACAATTGATGTCTGTTTTAATTAATTTTCATTTAATATCGTTCTCAACGCAAGTCTAACGAACGATATGTTTGTTATTTTAGGCAAAGAGAAGGACAGCTCAGCTCTTAATTAGTGCTCAATGTTTAGCTGCAAATGAGTTCATTTAAAATATTCAAATCCGAAGACAAGAGAATTCACTTAAACCCTTAAATCTTTTAAACCGTTACTGCGTTTAGAGTTAACATTATATAAACTACAGAATCGTATACTTCTATGGGCTCTATGTTTACAGACTTATACTGTACTCGAGTTTTAGACTAAAATAGTATTGAAATTTAAATGAGAAAACTTTTATTAAATTCTTCACAAAACACAAAAACTTATCAAAACAAAAGTTATGTAAAAAAGAGAATTATATAATACAAAGCATTTGTGTTTTCTATGAAAAACATTTGACTTTTTATATAAAAAAAATAAATGCAATTATTCTTCAACTCTGGAGAACCACTTCTATCCTGTATTACGGCTCTAATCTAACTCTGTTTCCCATTAGTCAGACAATAAATTTATAGAAAAAATTGTTTGATCCGACACTGTTAGGCTCAGGTTTAAAAATAAATTTGTAATTTGCGCAAGGAAATAGGATTTTCACTTTCGAATGATTAGTTCCATTTCCTTATTATAAATATTCTTCGTTTGAAATATCGATAAAACAATATATAAAATATTGAAAGTAATTAATGATCGCTGAGAATAGTGTTCAGAGAAAACAAGGTTGAATACACTGGAGAAATCATCATGATGAATTAAGAGTAACAGAAAGAAAGAACAAACTCTGTTCTGACCCTGTATGAATCTGAAGGTTACACTTACCCAGGTATATTGATTCTAACATAAGCTTAAAAATTTCAAGAATATTGATAACATGGATGAGATTTAATTCTGAAGAATATGTTTTGAAATATCCAAATACAACATAAGCCAGATTAAGGCCGAAGAAAATTGTGATAGTATATAATGAATGTGTGCAACAATACCTGATCGTAAGGGTTGGCATCCAGAGCTTCATTACAGACTTCGATACACTTTTCAAACTTTCTTCTTCTGAACAGATTTATAGACTGAAACAACGGATCCATACTTTTGTCTGATCTGTTTCGTGTGTTTGTCCTGACTATTGGGGACAGTATTTGTCTGTTTGTTATGCTTTCAGTTATTATTATTCTTCACTCTCTCTATGGCAACAAATCGATCAGAAATTATTCGACAATTTTTATTCTACACTATATTATAGAACATATTCTTTGCCTACAGTCAGCAAAATAAGTAAAGCATTCAGTTTTCAGAAGTTTTCAATGTTTTTATTGAAATAAAAGTTCGTATATTTTTTTTAACATTTAATTCAAAATAAACTTTTCTTAATTTTTTTCATATCATTCGGTGTTTTGTTGTGAAAAATCTCATCAAAATTTTTTTTTGTTATCATAACTATCCGTTCCGTGTATTAACTGCACATTAATTATATAAAAGAATTAGTGCATAATTAGGTGCATAACATTTGAGTCGAAACAATTTACAGTAAAAAACAACCGAGTTTTGACTTTTTATTTTATATCTATATTTTCTTTTTATTTAAACAAAATATTTTTCAGTCAAATAATTATAATTATAATAATATTGCCGTTGAATTGAAATTGTTTTATACCTATTTTATTTGTGTTTTTAACTATCAATACAATAATGATTGTCAACTAATGTCTTATATTTTTAAATAAGATTTAATTGAAATAAAAACAAATTAATTAAAAAAAAAGTTATAATAAATTAAATAAAGAATTAAAGTATTTATAAATTTTTATTGATTTTATAACAATTTTAATTGAAAACCGAAAATGGAATGAAGTGTTAGGCATATCGTGTGAATCAGAGGCAAAGGCACGAGAAATGTGTTGATTCTCTCCAATGAAAAGTCATTACAATATTTAGTGTAAAATTTAATATTAAAAAACCAATTGAAGGATAAAATGTGAGAACAAAGACAGAGAACAGCAAAGGAAAGGAAAAAACAATAAATATAATAGAATTGTTTGAAACAACTAATCAATGTTAGAAAATACAATGATTTGTCGGGAATGTGAATATCGTTTCAGTGAAACTACACTTTTTGAATGGGACTTAAGAATTGACTAAAAATGCGACCAATTATAGCAATACTCTATAATCGATCGGTTAATGGATTTAATAGTAAATAAAGTTTTTGTTTTTAAATATAAATATTAATTAAAACTATTTTATTTCTGTCACCCATTCATTACAATTCAACTCTTATTGACTAAAAGTTAAATTCATTATTATTTATGTTTTTTCAATATATTTATATATATATAAACCGAAGTATAGCTGCTCTTCGTTCTGCTCGGGGTTTAAGCGATTGCTTATTACACTTCAAACCTTCATATTATTGAAGATTTATTTAATGTTTAAAATATGTGCAAAAATGATAACAATTTTTCAATTTTTTCAGGTTTTTTGTAAATATTTAAGTGAATTAATTAATTAATTTATAAATTATTTAAAATTTGAGTTAAAATTCATTTAACTATTAATAAGAATTCAAAACATTCTTAAAGTATTCGAGACTAGAATTGGACATCAATTGAAGTCAAGAAGAAAAGAAATTTCTTATAATTGTCTTTAAATTGAAATATGAGTCGAATTAATATTTCTTAAGAAATGATAATTAAAATACTATTCAACGAAAGGGATAGAAAAGAATTGATGAATGAATTGTAGTATTGATCAGTCGGTCAATACATTGGGTGCAAAATGAATGATAAGTTAGTGAGAGATGAATCAAATGAATGTATTTGATTGCTAGGCACGAGTCGGGTCGAGTAGTCAATAGTCAATATAAGAGTAATACATATCGTTATAAATGTGTTGAACCGGTGCTAAACAGCCGTTTCCCTGTCCTTCTTCTTCTTCTGGAACTCTTCGAAATCTGTTAACACAATTGAACACAAACTTTGATTTTTGACTAAAACTCACAAAAGTTTAGGAAAAAAAAGTTTAAATTAAGTTCAGTTCAATAAATAGGCTTTAGTTTTGAAATAAACTCATTCAGACATAGAAGACATGAACTAATACTTGAAGTTAGTCCCAGTTTAGTTTATTTTACATTCGATACGAAATATCTCTTTGAAATATTCACAAATAACTTATTAGAAATATATTTGAGTCAGGTCAAATAAGTCACTAC